>OMKZ01052762.1:0-42368 GCA_900302535.1 Neoniphon sammara
ATTCATGCATGATATGCCTGGCATAACCCTAAAGTCATCACTTGACTAGAAGTTTTTTTCATCCTTACACATTCTTGGCATGCCACAGGTTGCAGAGATCCTCTGGAATGTGGACATGAATATTTCTAAGACTTCTAGGAGGCAAGGAAGTGGGTGTTCACAGGTTCATGGGTGAGGCACCCATTCTTTGGTGGAGGTATTTGGAAATTTTCCAATAATCACTAGAAATTACATCGAACTACTTATTATTTATTTAAATGTGACATATCAGGACCTTTTTCCCTTCCTCCTCCGGGTTACAAGAGGTATTAGACAGGTAGGTAAAGGTGAATGATGCAGCACAGGGAACCTTGACAGTGTCAGTTACTAAGGAGGAAGAAGTACCCAAGATTTTGTGTTTTACCATTTAATTACAGCAATTTGTCAGTGGTTATTGGTTCAGAGAGTCAGTATGTGAGGCAGAAGAATTAGACACAAAAAATGAATGAATACATAAATAAATAAATAAAATTCCAACTGTGGGTTATTGACTGGGGCCAAAGAGACAGCAAAATACTATTAATAGTAATACAAGGCAACAGTAAACATGTCAACCCTTGTGAATGATGATGTCCCTCTCTGTCAGCTGTAATTGTATTTCCTCCTCTCGCCAGTCAGTGTAATTTTCAATGCTGGAATACAGTGGCCAGATGCATAATTTCTCAGTCTCAGTTTTGTCAAAATCAGATCAGTGGTGTGTGAAATATTGCACATCACATGGATGTGTGAGCAAATGATGTAGTGCCCCCACCTTCCCTTGGGTTGATCAGTGCAATTTTAAAAAGGCCAGAATAAAGCAATGAGACACATCATTTCCTTCTGTTGCATGAAATCCGATCAAGAGTATCCCAGATATTGTTTGTGATGTACAGGCAATTAAACAAATGTTGTAATGCTCCCGTAGGCCAGCATAATTTGGAAAATTCCAGAGAAGAGCAATGACACATGTCATTGGACTGATGGATTTCAGCATGAAAGACAATAATATTCTATGGATTCACAAAGAGGAAATTCTCGTCTCAAGCACCCACTCCATGTTAGAGTGGAGGGTCAACATAGCATTTAGATCCACATACATCTTCTTAATGTGGATACATTAAATAATGTATTTACTCCAGCCCACCACACACATGGTCTATTAACTATGGTCTTGTGAAATTGTGCAACTCTTTTTGAATGAAAGAGATACAGCATAGCGCAATTTCAAAGTATCATGTAGGCTTACACATGCCCCTGAGATTAAAATTCCTGATTTGCATTTGGACAAAATTTGAAACATGTTGCACTGATCTCTTTCACTTCCATTCATTTAACATTAGACTGGACCTTTTGCAAGTGTTTGTGTAGTGATTACCAGAGAACAAAACCATGCATTCAAATTGCATTTCGGCGTTAAAGTGATCTCAAACTAAAGAATCATCTGAAAATTAAAAGGTAAAAACAAACACCATGACTATTTCAAACAGGCATTGGCCGTCGCATACCAAGGACTTGTATACTATCACAAGTGTTTGCATTAGCTGGTTGGGCCATACAAACATTTAGCCAGTGAGCTATCTGAGAGCTCCGTCTCCATATGTCCATCATATCTAGTGTCAGGATGCCGCAGAGAAACTGAAAATGTGACAATCTAGTGTTAGGTTGAAGGCAGTTAAATGATAGAGCAAACCAATTACCTCACTTTGAAACACACCAACTAGCGTACCCTTAATGTACACACATATGTTCAAGCTTAAACATGCATTGTGCTCACTCATATACACTCCATCTCCCTCCCCTCTCTCTGTACCTCAAACACACCCCAGAGTCCTTTGAGGCTATCTTATAACTGAGTTAAGTTCCCCCACCATTCCGTCCCCCCCGTTCTTTGCAACTAAATATAGGCCTCTGAGCCATCTGTGAGAATGATTTTGCTCTCTTAATATCCCCATCAGCACTTTGAGCTGGCCCAACAGAGACTTCTCTCCCTGCCTTAACAGCCCCCCACCCCTTATTCATACTCATCACCTCACCCTCCTCCTCTTCCCCTCTTGACACTACGACTGCTGCCACCCCCACCCCTCTGGAAGATCTGCCATCTCAGTGCAGGGTGGGTTTTGCACTTCCCGGACCTGGGTCCAGCCGTAGGGTCAGAGGCACTGAGGGATTTGTAAACTTGTGATCAAGATCACCAACATCGAGCCCTAGGTCTCCTCTTCTCTCTGGTATTTATAGGCCTGTCTCTCACCCAAGGATTACAACAAAAACCCGGTGAGTGGATCTGCAATCCATCAGTGTCATTTGTGTGGTTTGCTTGGGTTTAACCAGAGGTTGGCCACTGCAAGATAGGCAGAGGGAATAAAGATGTGCAACAGATTTCCATCTATATGCTGTGAGGGGGGGTAACAATTGCTGCTGGGTAAAGGAAACAATGGAAGAGGATCTCAACAACTAACTGAAGCAGTTTATAAATTAACTTTCTGATTTTGTGGACTGTAAAATGCTTTTGATGCTGTCAACCAATGTCGCAAAATGACACTTTGTTGCTCCTTTGCTGAGTTTCTCTTCAAGGCTTAAAATGACCGAAGGAATGTGAGAATGTGCTGACCATCCCTCACTGCGTGCGCTGCAAAGATTTTATATGGTGTTACCAAACCCTGGCTGAAATACTCAGCTGAGTGGGGGTGGTGGGGGCGGGTGGGAAACCTGAGTGCCAGCGGTCCTCAGCTTCGTGATCATTTTTGGAGAATTACAGGAGTGTCCACTGACGCCCCTCTCGAATCTCCCCCATCACAACCAAGCCAATGCTCATTCAAGTTTTTGAGAGAGATTCAGTCTTTCCTCAGAATTGTTTTTCAGTGGTGTGCATTGTGTCCTTACAAGTTGTATCAAGCCCGTTTGATAGTTGAATGATGCCATTACTCGCCACTAAAATGTCTTGGCTGGAAATGGCACTTAAAAATAGCTGCACTGGATTGAGTTACAGCCAGTAGATGTGATGTGATGTTTTGCCACTTGATGGGGCCTTAAAGACACTAAGAACTGAAGGCTACACTAGTCTTTTGGGCAGATAGAAATTCAACTGACAAACACTGATAATGAAAGATAATAGATAATATTGAAACACAGATTATTAGATAATATTGTAACACAATAAGAAACACATGAAACTTTAACCAGATAGATATGATGATCTTGGGGGCTACGAAAGAATATATTGACTTTGGCAGTGACTGTTAGTGGGCGTCAGCATCATCATAATAGTTTTAAGCTTTACCTATCAGGGACAAGTTTTACAAACCAAGCATACTCTTCTTCATCAGCACAATTATTTACATTCTAATGGTTAGTTACATTCACAGCAAAGAGCTCTCCAATACAAGCACAAATTTCCATTGAGGTGTGTGCTCCAGCAGTTAGTGATACCTTGTTTAGGGCTACCGCGACAGATGAGAGAGGAGGCATGTTTTGTTCCCTCTCCATCCCCCAGATTTTCCCAGGCTGCAGATTGGGAATTCAATCAGATGATATTAAGTGTATTGATCACTGATGCCTGCCTGAACTGTTTCTGTTTATGTTCGCCCAGTCTGTGTACAGTATCTGATGTCCCAAAACAAAACTGTAGCGTACAGCAGGCTATATGTTTCCTGGGGCCAGACATCTGCCTGACTGGGGAATGTGGGGAATCTGAGGACACTGACATCACCCTTGAACTTGAAAAATGAGCAGGGCCCATGCTGTCCTAACCATGGCCTCATATGCTCGGGTCCTGTGGTTTCACTTTCAAAGGTTGTTGATGACAGTTGATGGTGGAGGGGTGATCTTAAGACATTGGTGCAGTGATATAATCATAATACAGACTGTTCTTTCATTGCCTGAAATGCACCTTAATATTAAAAGTGTAAGAACTTTAACTTTAACCTGAACCAGCTGCTATGTTGATTGGAAGTCATCTTAAATGGAACAAAAAAACAAATCCAGAAGTGTGTTCCTATGAATTCCGTCAGTTAAATATTTTCTGTTAGTTCAGAGAGGGAAGAGTGTAACCCATAATATCAGCAAATAAACCTTTATAAACCTGCTCCACTGACTATATCTGGAAGGCTGACTTTGCAGACTCCTACATTATTTGACTCATATTCCTCGAAAATCAACCATGATAATGTCACCAGATTGATATGATTTTGTGAGCAGCCTGATGAAATCCTAAGTATTTTTATCTTTCCCTTTTCTAGCTTTACAAGAAATTGGTTCATTTTCACAAACACTGACAAAACCTTGCAAAATCCCTGGAATACCATTTATGAATTATGAATTTGAAAGGTTGCACAAATGAATGGATTTCATGTTTTTTTTTTTCCGCATGCTTTTGCAAGAGGGACAGCACAGATGTTTTGACCACTAATACAACAATAACTATTAGGTGACCTTTTCACAAGCATGTTCTGTTTTCCCTCCACCCTGCAGTCATGCCTCTGGGAACACCTGCCCCCCCAAACAAGCGGAAAAAGCCCTCCAGGATCATTACTGACCTGTCACATATCACTCAAGATGGTAAGACTAGCATACAATTGTGTTAATTTGATATTCCTCAACAACTAATACCCTTTCAAATACACACAGAGATGAACGGTATGTGCTAGGTAGGTGGGATACTTTTAATCTGATAGGGGGGTTCCATCAGTACAATAAAAAAAATTAAATAAAATAAAAGACAATGACAACAACAACAATAACAAGTAAATAGTAATTTATGAGTCTGGGTTGACTCATATAAACAAGAGGGGCAGCTATAGTGGTGTGTATATGTGTTGCTGTACACTGACTTGCAGTCTGTAAGCTGCTGAATCATCTTAGTTTGCACTATTGATATCTTACTGTAGGTCTTTATAAAGCTGGATATAAATAAACAAAATTATTTGTATGTGACTGAACTAGAGCAAGAGACAGAGAGTGAGGAAACAGCGCGGGAGTCTTGAAATAGGCTGACTATTAATATTTGCTTTCCTTTCCAGGAGAGGACAAAAACTGTCTCTTAGGGGGAACTTTTAATGACTATCAAATCTACGGGCCTACATGGTGTCAAATATTCTTAAATATTCTGAACATCAACCCTTCATCAGCAGTGGGACCTCTGCTAGTTTGGTCATACATTAGGCCCATACTAATGATATGAAAATAGAAAATCTGAAAATGACTTCAGTTTTATTTTCTATTGCATTATTTGCTGAAATTCTTCCATGTTAGTGTGTAAGTGTGTGCCCATGTGTGTGTGTATATCTCAGCAAGATCACACAAACCCCATGCACACACACTCACCCACTTTATTCATCAATGGACATAAAGGTACATTTTTCTTCTGGTGTCTAGAGTGTTCTTTCATTTTATATGCTCATAAAACAAATATGTTTCTTTTATTCTATGACATGTGGACGGTATTTAAAGCACTGTGTATCACAACTCACAATTACTGTATTACAAAGACATGCATTTGATTGCATTTCCATCCTGCCTAACTCTCATTTTTCCTCAGAGTATGAATCAGAGCCAGAGGCCTCCGAGTTCGACCTGGGGACAAAGATCAGGACTCCCAAAGATATCATGCTGGAGGAGCTGTCCCTGATGAAGAACCGAGGCTCTAAGATGTTCAAGATGAGGCAGAAGAGGGTGGAGAGGTTCATCTATGAGAACAACCCGGACGTCTTCACAAGTGACTCTATGGTGAGAGCCCAATTTGTGGGAAAACAAATCTAAGAGCGTCTCTTAATTTTCACTGAAAAATGTAAGAAATCTTAATATCATCAACAATACTTTCAGAAATTGCTTGGAAAAAGTTAAGGACCATCCAGAAATTCCATGGAGAAATGTGAAAAATGTGAAAGATTCTTTAAAAAAGTTATTGTGGTAACCTTGCTAGCCTGGATTCAGCCCCATGAGTGCTTAATTTTCCATATCATTCAGAGTTAACCACATAACAACTGGAATTTTGTGATTCATGGGATCTCAAAAGTAAAATCTACTGTAGACAATCAGTTCCAAAAGTGGCAACAGATGAGCCTCGGTTCTTCATCTGTGGGAAGTCCAGGGACTTCCCAGAGATACACCTGCTCCATCACCATAGATTGTCCAAGCTATTTTGAAATGTGGTTATAATGGTTAGAAAAGAAAATACTTAAATTGGAACTCAGGGGACTGAACAGGCTTACAAACCGACAGTCTGACATACAAAGCCCATTGCAGCTGTTCTGAACATTTTGATTTCAGGACAACTTACAGAAGTTTGTTCCCAGTCTGGGGGGTCAGATGATGGATGCTGGGGGACACCTTGTGGGCAAGCAGGTTGGACGGCAGGCCGGAGGACTGATTATAGGGATGACTGGAGGGCTGACTGCAGGGGGGGCCCCAGTACCCCCACCAAAGCCTGGAAGCAAAGGGGCAGGTGCAGGGGGGGCAGGAGGTCTGGGAGGTGCAGGGGGACATGGTGGAGCTGGCCACGGTGGAACAGGAGAAGGAGGTAGTGAGTGGTCTCCACTAAAAGGTTGGTATCCATCCATTTCAGGAAGGAGTGCACCATGTTATTTATTTATTTATTTTTTTGTCACGTTACAAGATGATTTGATTTTAAATGGTCTTGAGCCTTTAAACCTGGCCTGCACAATGAATGAATATGAAAGGAAATACATAAACTGTTTGAGGTGCATTTGCCTTTGCTCACTGTACATTTGAATGGCCACCAGGCTAAAGAGCTCACTTGAAAAATCAACTAAATTAATTAATAAATAAAATATTAATATTTGATTTGACTGACTTCGAAAAATCATTGAAAAATTTTCTGTGGCCTGCCTTTCACATATGTATCTTTTACACATATTTTTTTCATGCCTTTTCAGTGTTCACTTCATCCTATTATTTTACTCTGTTTTCGTGCTCCATTTTCTTATTTTTTAAATATTTTTTGCCTTGTTTTTACCTGTTTGTTTTTTTCTTTTATGATTATGCTATTTTTCATCTTTCATTTTTGATTGTATAGTACTTTATAAACTATTTTAAAAAAGTAAAGTTTATTATTGCTGCTGCTATTAGTATTTTTATTACTACTACACAATAAAATCCACTCCAAACAAAAGGTTTGATGATATGATGACAAATGACCCACAATTTTTTTTTTTTTGTAAATATAAGATGACTATTAGTCCATAGACTGTTGACTATAGTTACAACTCTTAAGTCATGTGGTATTAATTCAAGTGTGCCATGTCTTCTGACGATGAACTTTGCCTTCACAGGTGGTGCAGGAGGTCATAAAAGTAAGGAGATTCATGTGAAGACGTATGTATCACCATGGGAGAAGGCCATGAAAGGTGACGAGGGCCTGATAGCCACTCTAAAACATTCAATGCCTGGCCCTATTGTGTATAAGGAACTGCCCAAGTACAAATGTTTCAACAGGTAATTCCCTGAGGCCTGACTTGATAGGTTCTTCGTATCAGATACTATGTTTTTTTATTTTTTTGCCTCCACCAAAAATGTGAGACCTCTGGCAGGGAGTTCGAAAGATTAACTTTTCAGGTCAGTTGGCTTCAAGGGGGCATGGCAATGGGCGGGGCTTCGAACAAACAGGGCCATAGTTTCCAAATGTATTTGCATAACATCACCAAATTCTATGGTAGGTTGGTCGTGGGTCAAGGCAGCACTAACTGACTTACCCTACTACTGGCCACAAGGTGAATGTCTTATAACAACAGTACTGCTGGAAGAGGGTGTGGCTCAGCACAAACAGGGCCATAACTTCCAGCTGTGACCTGGACTGGAAGTGTTATGACTACCAGAAAAGAATACAAATTGCACTGTGTGCTGATGCTTGCAGCCTACAATTACGGAATATGGTATATGCTAAGTTATGATCTCAGCTTGCAAACGGATGATTTTCAAAGGATAACCATTATTTACTCATTCTCTTGTTCATAAAGCGATTAATTGAATTGGTTGGGACTCAAAATGTTTGATAGAGCAGGGACTAAAAGTATTTGGTGGCTAAATATAAGTTTTATATGTTATCCACTGTTTTACCTACATTAGTATTCTTTGTAGACGGTGGAATAAAACAAGTTATGAAAGCCCAAGCTTGTATGTATGTATGTAAATACAACATCAATATATATTGTAGAAAGAAAAAAACTGTACCTGGGCTTTAATCCATCCCATTGCTCTGTTAGGACTGCCATGCCATTTGGAGGCTACGAGAAGGCCAACCAGCTCCTGAAATTCCAGCTGCCGAGCACTGAGGCGACCAAAGAGGAGCCTGAACCGGCAGTGGTTTACCAGCAGGACATTGGCTGCCGGCCCTCCTTCAACCGCACTCCTATTGGCTGGGTGGGCAGCAGTGAACCCAGCAGCATTCATATGGAGACGGATACTGTGCCCTTCGATGGAGAGACCGATGAGCTGTGAAGAACACTCATACTGTGATGACACTTATTATGCACCAGACACACACAGAAACACACACACACACACACACACACACACACAGACACATGGAAACACACATGCATGCCTATATGTACGCATGCACACGCACGTAGATGAGCTTACAGTTCAGTCAGATAACTAGATTACTGATGGAGTTGAATCTCTCAGTGTGGAGGACAGATTGCATAAGAAATGCAATCATGTTATTATCTTGCTTAGGAAACAAGATACTATGGAGGTAATGGGGAGATGAACGGTTAAAGGTTTCTTTGTTAAGCTTATCGTTGTTAATAAGCTTAGGTGCACAAATTCAGTCCAAACACTCCTAAAGTTTGTGAAAAATACAGTTGCACTTAGGCAGAAGTTATGCATTTTGTCAGTGAGGAAAGAATGAAACACGTACGAGAAGTTTTAGACTCTGTAGTGCTTGTATGTGCATGCTGTCTTAATGTCAACTTGTTCCAAAGTAGTTTTTGTTTTTTAGCTCACAGCCTTTGTTATGTGCCAA
This sequence comes from Neoniphon sammara, assembly GCA_900302535.1. Lineage (NCBI taxonomy): Eukaryota > Metazoa > Chordata > Actinopteri > Holocentriformes > Holocentridae > Neoniphon > Neoniphon sammara. Next base: position 8,999 of record OMKZ01052762.1, read on the forward strand.
TGCATTTTTGTTGTTAAGGCCTTCTGACTCATTTGACCTTTGGTTGTGCTATGGATACCCCACAGGATGCATATAATTGATGGCTGATCCAATAGCCTATTGTACCATCCACACTTTCTCTACAATAAACCTTGTCAGATTGTAAAATTCCTCTGGTACTGTGATTAATATTTCAAGGAAAATCCCTTTGTGTGTCTGTATGCTTTTTCACGTTTGTATGAGCAATGCCCATTTAATGATTTAATAAACACAATGCAAATTCTTCTACTTTTAAATCACATCAAAACGTGAATAGCATGAATGGTTTTATACATAGCAAAATTTAGTCTGTGTGGCCTGGGAAAGCTGCTATGTTTTTCAAGACTGAATGATGGTTTGCAATTGTTTCACAGATAATGAAATCAAAGGATGTGTGGGTTAATTATGTATGCTGAAGAGGATTTTCTGTACTATATAATATATAGGCAGAATAGCATAGTGAGTAGTTCCAGCCCTCATATCAGCATGCATTCAGGTCATTCTAAACACAACAGCAACTCAAGAATTTGTAAAGTTTTCACACCAAATAAGTATTCAATATGTACTTGAATTAAATATCTTTGGACAATTTAATTTATCATCGGGGAGGTATTTAGAATGCAAGTAACAGATTTGTGCCCCCAACAGACTGATACTGAGACTGATTTATAGATTTCTCAGTGACTGAGATCTATGGGAGCCCATCCCCGCCAGACAGAGTTCTCAGTTATCAATCAAAACCCTCACAATTGTGTTTTCTTCACACAGCTTCAGGGAATTTGACGCCTTCAGGAACAACTGAGCATGCTTTGAGAGACTGTCTACAGTACATAAATAAAAGACCCTTATTATTTAAAGTAATGTTTGATACAGGTGTGCAGATGTCTATTTAGAAGACTTCAGGGATGCATTTTATAGCTAGGTGATTCTATCATGAGAACATTATCAATACATGCGATTGATTGAAAGAGTATTTTTTCTTACTCTTTAAAGAAATAGTAGTATTCTTTCTTAACAAAGAAAATATCTTTTTTCTTTATTATTACGTTTTTCTTCTGAGTTGAGATTTCCTTAATTTATACTCCTGCACAGCTGGAGGCGGTAATGCGCCAAAAAAGTTGTGTGCCAACCACTAGAAAAATCCAAGGAAGAAGCAAGAGGAACGTGTTGTCAGTTGCCAGTATTTTTCCCCAGCACTTGTCAGGTGTTTCTTACTGTTTTCACTGATTTGTCGGTTTAGACCGTTTAGACTCGTATGTATCAACCGAATGGGACAGTCCAGAGTATGCAGCTTTTACCATATATACCATGCACATCAGCTCATAGGTAAGTTCCAGCTTGGTAAATTACCTAATATAGGTAGCATTAGCTGCCGTACGTACCGAACAGTTTTGCCCACTTGGAGATTTGGTGTGAGCGGCACGTGTCGACATCATCTCAAACGCTAGGAAGATGCCAAGTTGCCGCTGCACACTAGCTAAAACAAAAGGTCTTTGTTGTTAGCCCTTCACACCAATTGACGCCATGGTTAGCAACCTCTTGGCACAGCTGGCACTGTTACCTAGCAACGGTAGCCAGAAAGTGCGCCAGTTCTACGTCTTCACATCATTATGTGACCTCATTAAGGTGAAGATACTAAACCTCCGCCTGTCTAGTGGGAAAGCCTGCACAGCACCATTTACTATTTTTAACAAATATGGAAAAAATGGAAAGGAAGAATGTTTTGATAAGGGCTAACACACTCACACACAAAGCCTTTGAAAGCTAGCACTGAAGGCAGAATATTAGTGAAGAGAAGTGCATTATACATTGAATTCTATACATGTAAGGTAGGGAACTGATGTGTTTTAAATCAGTAAGAACCCTATCAGTAACCCTATCAATAAGAATTAAAAGACAAGTGACCAGCACACCATGAGTTTGGTAATATACCACGTCTGACAGTATAAGCTTTCATCCCTCTTATTTTAATATCGCACACAGCTATGATTTCTTGCCTGTGACACTGCTAGTGGTTACAGCAAATCAAGAAAGAATGTAGCCTAGTTCAGCTGAGGACATTTTGTGATTTTAAAATAATGGAACACCTCTTTCAAGAGCTCCAGTTAACAATAGAGTACATATTCGAAGTTCATGAAAACCTCAGAGTCTTGTTATAGTTGTGCCAGGACTAGTGTTTCTTTGTGCCTGTAGAGGAAATAAATTGATGTTATGTGTGTGTGCATCTGTGTCTCATTAACTCTCTCTTAGGTGCACTATAGCGTCGTCATCAGCCCGATGACATCTACATCAAAGATTCAGTTGGCAGCCTTGCCACAGACAGAGATCCTCGCATACTGGGTGCTTTCCTTTGGCTCTCATCTGTACTCTTTTTATGAACTGCACAGATTCTCCAAAGGTAGGGTGGATAGATAGATAAAAGGGTGGTCAAGTGATTTGATTATAAATGCTATAATTGAAGCCGTCATTTTCCCTGTTTTACTTCAGAGCATGAATCAAGATTAGAGAGAGAATTCCAGCTGGAGCAAGGCCTTTTGAAGCAGTTTAAAAGGGTAAGTTGAGTGTTCAGATTGCCATGTAAATCCCCAATCCCAGCTTGCATTATAGTGGACCCTGTAGAAATACTCCCCTGATGGATTAATTCATTGCTTTGAAGGCATGTTGCACTCTTAAATAGATTTACTGAGTGTTTGAAACAAGAGCTGGCAGCACAGGAGAGCTAAACATGGGTTTGACATAATAATAATAATTCATTGGATTTATATAGCCCTTTTCAAGAACCCAAAGACACTTGATCTGAAAAGTTCATGCTAGACATGAAACTTCAGAATAAACGTTTGCATAAAACTTTACCTGCACAAGTCACACTCAAGAAATAAATAGATTATACTCATAGCAGGCATGGTGCCAGGATTTTAATTTTGGATGGGCCAAAGTAATTTTTTCTGGGCCTTTTAATTTCAGAAGTTAATACTGTTTGCCTTCCTTTGACAGGCCTGCCTATCCACTATACCAAACCTGACTCATAGAATCGAATAAAATAGCAAACTGTCTTGTCCAGAAGTGGAAACATGCTTTGTGCTCTTAAATTTAAACACAGTTTAAATTAAAATATGTGTTTCTATTGCACAAACATTCATTAAAGGGAGACATTATTAAAAGCTTACAGGGTCAAAAGGTCAGCTCTTATTTACCTGAAATATACAGTATATGTTAGAAAATTGTGAATAGAAGGTTTAAACCTAATCTGGGCAGGTATGTTATTTACAAAATGTTATCCTGTCCATATTTGTTATTCAAAATTTATTAGCGAAACTTAGAGTATAATTCATGAGATTAATGAAAAACACTCCTACTACTCTGTTCCTCTGTTGTTCAAGTTTTTGAAGACTTTATTCTCATATAGATGTGAAAACACAGCCCCCAACACGTTTTGGCCGTTCAAAGTGATTTCTGTTCCACAGGGGTCATCCCTACATCATCCTCTCAGCTCACAAACGTGTTGCAGGCCCATGGTGAAGTTAGTTGTTTTTGTCAGGACCCTACAGACTTTGAGTGGAGTTTCTGGAGCGAATGGGCCAAGAAGTCTCTGCTGTGGACTCTGATTGGACATGGCGTCATATCAAGATTGACCAGCATCTTTTTCCCCAAGGTAGGAAGCGGGTGCTACAAAAATGGAAGATTCAAGATTCAAGATGTTTTATTGTTGCTCCTGTTGTACAAGCACAAATGTGTGAAATACTTTTTTATAAGACAAATACAATATAGTAACTAAATATAAGAACTATGTAAGAAAATATTAGAAAAACAAAATATAGGAAAATAGCAATAAGCAAACTAGAGAGGGAAAAAATAATATGTGCATTTTTTGAAAAATATATGCATTAAGACATTAAATTTTATATATTGCACATGGAAAATATTGCTACTAAATGGAGATTTCCAGTCCAACACGTTTTTGATGTTCTGACAGCTTAGGGTGCCAGCGCTCTTGATATACGGCCTGGTGGCAGCCTACAGTGTATTAGGAGTGAAAGGTGTGAGTGTGCTGCTGGTACATCTCGGCCTGTCCTTCTCAGTGGCCCAGCTGCGCAGGCCTGCTCTGTCATGGGCCTGTAGCCTGCTGCTGCTCTCCACCCTTCACATTCAACCACTACAGGAGATCCAGGTGGGTTGGAGCAGCCAGACATGCTTCTGATTTTAGAGGTGTATCTTACTCAACATTAAATGGATAAAACAGATGAAGTAAAAGACTGCTGGCTGTTGCTCTTCAAAAACTGTCATGCTGGTGCCCTTAAATGGTATATAGCACCATCAGTGATGTTCTCTCCTGATTGAATTTTGCTTACATAATGTAGTTAATTGAATGTTAATTGACTAGTTAGAAAAAAAACTTTTTCACTTTGATGACAAAATTACTCTGCCTAAATGCTTAGAATCAGCCTTTTTTCATTCATGGCTGTGGAGGACCAGAATTTAACATCTACTACTAATCAATCAACTGTATCAGTTTATGAGAATTATTGTTAAATCCATCTTTTCCAGGGTTTCCCATCTGATGATCATTGAAAGAAGTGTCATACTGAAAATAAACACAAGGGGGCACAAGACACTAAACAAACCTGCACACATTGGTTGCTGTGCACCACTATTCTCTCCTCTTTACACTAGATAAAAACTGAGTAAATTTGAAATGACTGACTGCTCAGTGGAACCTATATTTTTGTTCACTTTGTCAGAATGGGACTGCAACTTGAAAACATTTACTGTGATATCAGGCAGTTTTTTTACTGGTTGAAACCAAACTCTTTGACCTGAAGAGTCTGGTTAGGACCGACCAAATAGAATGCAGTCATGACGGCTAAAATTGGACATTATGTGAAAAAGGTGATATACCTTGATGCAGTATAGGCCAAACACTGTAAAACTACCTCTCTTCGCAGTTGCGTACAGTTGAGTCCTGTGCATAAGCAGAGCTTGGATAGAAAACACTAATAGTCAAAATGATTTTAAACTCAGCTATTATTGTTATTTTAGGATTTGCTCATTTCTGTTTGGGAAATGGGAAGTGTTGTGAGATTGGCCTAATAGTCTACATATGACATAATTGTGCTGGCATATTCATTTCGATCACTGTCAAATATTTGATAAAACAATGATTTAAAACACATCTCTATATTGACGTGGCTTGGTGCTGTTTTCCAATAGGTTTAGAGTTAATGTGTTATTGAGGAGGAAGGAATTGGATGTATTTTTTTCTGCAAATCTGTCACTGCTGATACATGGGATCCCTGGAATATGTCAGAATTAATTGGACCTACTGTACCATTGTGTTACAGAGAGGCTGGTATAAGACAGAGGAGGAGTACTATCTGCTGCTCTTCAGTATTGCTGTCTGTGGTCTTCGCTTCATCAGCTTCAGCCTTGAGCATTGCTGGCGCCCTCAAGAACCTGGCGGAGTTGAGCAGCTCTATTTGTTGCTTTCTTACTCTTTTTATCATCCACTGTTCTACAATGGACCCATTATCACTTACAGAGACTACATTCAGCAGGTAAGAGAGATGGAGTATATTCCAAAAGTAAACTGTGGTTTTGGTCTAGAATTGCCTCTTTTTTCTTTGTCACTTGATCTTATTTAGTTTGGCTGTCAGCATTTATGTATTCAACTAATAGCTGTTTGATTTGTTGGTACACGGTCCCAGGAGTTAGGTATTTTTGTAGTCCAGCAGCTCATAGTCTTGTTTCTGTTGGTGCTGGAGATTGAACCAGTGACCCTTGTGTCCCTTGAAAATCCGCCAACCTTTTACCCTTGCAGATGCGGAGACCTGCTGAGCAAAGTGACACACACACACAGGTTTTTAGGTACCTGCTGCTCAGAGCAGGAAGGATCTTGCTGTGGTGGCTCATCGCAGAATACATGATCCACGTAATGTACATGCATTCCATCCAGACGAACGAGACCTATTTAGAAATTCTTCCTCCTTGGGCCTTGGGTAAGTTTACTTTAAAGGAAAATACTATATCACTGGTCCCTCCTTGATTTCTCTGCTGCTTCAAATCCACAAGACCAGTGCATTGAATATAATTGAGATGAGATGCTGAATTGAAAGACACATTAACCTCCACACCCCTTCCCCCTACCACTCATAGGTTTTCATTGATTCTGAAACACCCTCAGATATGCTGATAACTGTCATTGCCCTGCAGTCAAAATCCAATATTTATACTCTGTGGTATCTTTTGTGTGGATTTGAATCAAATTGCAGAACTGCATACATTTATGTTTTGTTGGAAATAGCAGCTGCAAGCTTTTAATTCACACCCATTGTTTGGAAACTGAGAATCTGTGGTGTTAGGCAATATTTATAAATGTGTTAGCCGTATTGTTAGCATTGTAAAATGTATGCTGGAGTGTACAGAGTTCTGAACTTGTTATTTATCTTACATTTTTACTAATTTGCATATGCCAAATATATAAATGATCAGTCAGATTAACTCCATTTTGACCCCCAGACCCACCACACACACACACACACACACACACACACACACACACACACACACACACACATAGACACACATACTTCTATCCTTGTGAGGACACTACATTGACTTCCATTCATTCTTTGTGTGTCTCTACAGCCTTTTTCTAATCTTAACCATAACCAGTGCATCCCTAACTCTAACCTTTACTCTAACCTTAACCGACCGAAAAAATGTCCCCACTCCTCACAAGGATAGAAGTACAAGAACACACACACACACAGACATTGAGTCAGTAATATTCAAGACGTTCATGCATACAGCTTCAGGGGCCTATGGATGATGTAGGAGTCTATGGAAAATGATATATATGTACATATCAAAACATGTATAAGTACTTTGAACCTGTATCACAGGTGGTCTGGCCCTGGCCCTTGTCCAGTTCTTCTATGTGAAGTACCTGGTACTGTTTGGCTTGCCGTCTGCACTGGCTACACTAGATAAGCTCATTCCCCCAAAGCTTCCTCGCTGTGTCAGCATCATGTACAGTTTCACAGGGATGTGGAGGTGAGTTTACACAGGGGAGCCAACCCCACTTAATACATAACCTGACTTAACCAACAATATTTGTTATAACCTGCTCGGCAATTTTGCATTGGTCTTGCAACAATCCATAACGCCTTTGTTTATGAAAAAGCTAGCATCCTTGTTATGCTTTAAGAAAAGGTGTCTTTAAAGTGCTTCAAGTGGTCAGTGTACTTTGCAATCAGATTCTCTGACTGTGGCGATTTGTCTCATCTTCTGTCATTACTGGCAATCAGAACAATAGGTCGCCTCCTCAGTGTCAAGAACACATCGTTCTCTCAGAATCAAGCTGTAAAGGTTTATTGTCTGGGACCAACTCTACTCAGGATGAATCTTGTCTTTATGAACTATTTACTCCATGTTTTATATTTTCTTTCTGGGATGCAAGAAATTAATTCACATGCTTCATCAATATTGAGAAACCAGTTTCTGTGGTGCTTCCACCAAACCAGACCTTCCGTCCCTTCTAGATAAGTTAATTGCAGCATTGCCATAAGAGTCAAAGTAAAACATAAAGCAAAACAAGGCATTTCTGTATGTTTAATTCACAATGTAGATCATGCATTTGCAAAAATTTGAAACAAGTGAAATGATAAAAACTTTTAGCACTTTCCTAAAGATTATTACATGTACAATACCTTACTCCAGAATAACATACATTTTCATATATTTGAAACAGTTTTATATTATTGGAAGTTCTAAAACTATTCAGATTAAAGTTGCACTCCATTATTGTGATATGGTGCCCCCTGCTGACACACTGTTACCCCGCCCCTGCTGTGCTTGTCAATGCTGGAGTAAGCACTGTATTCTAATTTATGATAAATTTAACCAAACCCACAGCAAGTAGGTTAATAACAGAAACACAATATGAGAAAAGACTTTGTAACTTTGAAGTAACTAAATCAAAAATACAAATGCAGCTACACAGGTGAATCATACAAGTTGAATGCCAATTGGCAGTATGTGCATACAGTATTTAAATCAACTATTATTAAAGAGGAGAGTTGCTATATTTTCAGGGTTTATTGTAAGTGTGAGTCTGATTTTCTCAAAGTGAAGGGTTTTTTTTTCTGCTTGGAGAAGCCAAAGTGTAAATGCTCTCGTGCATGTACACGTACCCATGCACGCACACACACACACACACACACACACACACACACATACCTTATACAGCCCCATCAGTTATGTCAATCACATCAACCTTACATCAACTTAGAAGGTTGAACTTCTAAAATTACATTTCATGAGGATTGCTATGTTCATTAAGCTCATCAAAACTAAAACACAGACTGTGCCTAGCCTAAGCTGAAGGGGTCACAATTGCTTAAGTTAATGAATACACATTGCAGTCCTTCTTACACAGAGAAACAGCAATTTAATCAACATTTGGAAAGGCTAATTCCCTCTAAGCCTCCACAGCTTAGATGGATATTTCAGCAGAGTCAGGAACATTCAATACCGAAAACTATTATGTCATGCTGTCATTTGTCTTTGCCGTTTGCCATTGTAGCCCTCTTCTATAGGACACAGTCATTACACCATTTCTTCTAGACTAATAGAGACTACTGGTTGGCATGATGCAAAATGTAACATGCAACTCAGCTGTAATAAAACAGACATGTAATCAGATGGAAATACAACCAGATATATAACCAGATATACAACCAGAAAAATTCATTATGGGATCCGACAGACAAATGGAATGATTACAATTTGGTAAGATCTGGTTTAGACCATGGTAATAAATAAGTGATGGAAAAATAACCAGTTGGACATTTTAGGGAGTCAAGTGTCATCGTTTTATATGACTGGCATGTTCGTGACTCTTTTATTGAAATCTTTCTGCTTGTAAATACAATCGTTAATGACAAACTACCCTCTTGCGTCAGTCCACATCAGATGGAGATGGGAGTCTGGGTTGGTTTTGCAGTAAAATGCATCGGTTGTAGGCTAGATCCATCACTATGCTGACACCGCCGCACTCCAATCCTGCTCGTGTCTGCTGAGCTGGTCAATGTTGATGGCATTGATGGAATGCATAAAGCTGTCCAGTGAAATCATTGACACAACAGCATTAGTGTATAGACAAGAGTGAAAAAAGGCCTTTTCTAATCTTTTTAATAACATACAGACTTACACACAAACACACAGTACATGCCTTAGTTTATATAGTCTGTAAGCCTGGTGCTCAGGTGTTTCTTAGGGAAGGCTATATTATTATGTTAATTTCCATCTCAGACATCCAATTTTTTCCCCCCACTCTTTTAGGCATTTTGATGAGGGGCTGTATCGATGGCTCATCAGGTAAGAGGCACTTCATCAAACTCTAGGAGTGGCAGACAGCCTAATTCAAATGTTAATGCTTATTAAAAATGTAGATTTTACTCTAATTCAAATAATAGGTGTTATGATTAGACTTCCTTGTTTTCTTTATTTGTACCACAAATTGAAGTTAAAAGTACATGAGATACATTGTACAGCTTCTTGTTTTTTTTTTCTAATGTTTGTAATACTCTGTGTAGAATCAATGCTGTTACTTATTACACATGCACTCAAAGAGCTCTTTTACTATCAGGCTTTGAATTTCTCAGTTGAATTACCTTCAAAAAGGTGTTGTTCTACAGCTCTCTGCCAACATGTGTATCTCAACAAACAAGGAGCCTGCATTTGCATGTAGGTCTTTCATAATTATGAGGCTGCATATCATAGGTGAATAGTTTTTTCTGTTCCATTGCTGTTCCCTCCACCCCAGAGAAATGCCACCTTGTTTAATATGTGCATATGCAACAGCGGCATTATGCCTTTGCTCACTTGTACTTTAAACAACACGCATTATTAGTTTGTCTGTTTTTAATGATGCACACTTGGCTGACTGTAGCCTATTGGGAGTTTATGGTCTGCTTGTTAGATGTGGGTTGCTACATTAAGGCAACACTACTGTTCCACAGTTGTCAGAACAGTGTGATTTTCTATGAGAATGTGAACCCTGGTATTTTTGCTAATTATTGTCTGAGTGACATTTTTAAGTGACACTGAGTTTTTTCTTCTGCTGCTTGGTGTATAATGGTGTACATATACAATTTAACTCAAAGTGAAATGTGGCACATTTACCTCTTAAGTTGGATTTGAATCAATTTGTGAAAGATGCCACAATATAAATTGCAAATGCAAGTTTCCATTTTAATCCGTGTCCACTGGAAATTGTTTTCACTCGCTTTAATGGCATCCTTTGCAATTATCCTAGTGCAGATGCAAAATGATACCCATGACACAATGCCCCCACGTTTCTTCTACCGAAAGTGCTGTTAAAGAGCTTTTAATGCGGTTCTGAAATTCTGCTGTAATTGTCTGAAGAGCGCGAGATGAGTGCGTAGGTGTTAAATGATGTGCTCCACATGACTCATTCCTGATGCCCTGTCTCCCTGGGCAGCTAAGTGGCTCATTCCTTGCCATTCCATTACGGTTTCCTCGCCTGTATGCCACTGTGTCTCAGGTTCTCTTGTTACCCACACAAGCCGTATTGTCCAACAAAAGAGCTCTTACCGCTCAATTTATTTCAAAGTAGGGATTCTTACGGAGGGTTATTTGGTTGAGCTGTTGCAGACATGTACGAGAAGGAGCAGACAAGCCTTTGATCCCAAGTCCTGGGCATAATTTGTCACGAATAAATAAGCGGGGGGCACAGAAATGTTTCTCTGTTGTTTTGATTTACATTTATAGGAAGCGTTATCTCTGTATGAGTTGATGAGACAACCACCAACATCAGTTGCGATCACTGGCATATTTGCTGACCCTCCTCCTCTCAAGCTTGTGTGCACGCTGTCTGTTTCAAGTGCATGTAGTGGTGAAGTGTTACCTGATATATTGTTTATTTGGGTATTATCTACAGTAAATCATCATATGCTGGTTATCATATGTTTATTATCCATCTATCATCTGCATCTAAATTGATATATATTTAGGACTTTTTTTGTTTAATACTTTTGGCAATTGCTCTAACACTTTGGTTGCTGTTGTTTATCTCTCCATCTGTTTTTGCATCTACTTTTATCCCCCGAATATGGCCAAGCTGGCCACTCTATTGAAGACTCGGAAAATGCTGGCTCATCTTTCAGGAGCATTGATTATCCACAGGGTGTCTGAGATAATTAGTTCCCAGCTCAGCAACACCAGACTGAAAGTGATGTTTGCTTGTAGACCTAAGTGTTGTGGAGTGATGTAACATGCCGGGGCTGTTGGCGCCCCAGGGGAAGAAAGACAAGGTTCTCGCAATACCTGAGACCATTTTTCTTCTCATCGTGCACAACACTCTCTGTACATTAGAGGCCATGTGTTTCCACATTGGCTTTCAATTATTGTGAGGCAAAAAATTCATGTTATTGCACACCTGATTGTTTGCATATTATTCAGATTATGTGGGCTAGTACATGAACATAGCTATTTTTATATAGCATGTATCATTATCTCATTTAAACACCAAAAAATTAAGTAGGCCTATTATAGCAATATGCTTGATACTTGGTGTTGAATTATCATATGAAAAATAATGCATTTAACTTATTTGATTTGATTTCATTTAGTTGTGCAGCCTCAAGTCTTCCATTCCTATTTAACCTTTATTCATCACAAATGCTTGGTGTAAACAAATGTTAAAACAAGTAGATAGACAGGACAAGGTGGTGCTGTATGGATCAACCAGCTGAACTGATGGAAATGGGAAGTGGCTTGGCCACATGTTGAAGGTTCAGTACTCATCACAGAGACCACTGTAGCATTATTAACCCGGTTGTAGCATTAACATCATCTTGGCAGAATATGCAATACTCCTATTTTTGCACTGGGTATCAGAGCATTGGTTATTTGAATAAAAATCAATGGACATGACATGTTAATTTCAGTGACAGGTGCTCTTTGGAATTCATTGTTGCACTGTGGTGCCATGCTCAGCCCCTTTGTTTTATATCTGCGCTGTTCACTGGCTGCAGTATAGCTGTATCATGTCCTTGTCCTCTTTTAAAGAAAGAAAAATAATGAAGTAATTTTACTGTCTGATTGGTATGTTTAAATTCATTAATATGCCATTATTTTGTAATATAATACAATGCATTAGACTGCCAAATTTTTAATGTAACAGACCCTAGGAAGACCTGCTGGGTTCCATGGCATAAGCTAATGGGGATCTTTTTAATAAACAATAACAATCAATATATTTTTCACAAGTCATAATGTACTGTGAAGAGCAGTAACAATTTATTCTTGTTATTGGCATTCCCTTATTACTTGCATTACTGCCTGTATTTATGTTCCAGATACATTTATGTTCCACTGGGAGGCTCACGTCATGGTCTTCTATACAAAATGCTGTCCACTGGCCTGGCATTTGGCTTTGTCTGCCTCTGGCATGGAGGCCATGACTATTTGCAGTACTGGGCCCTGATGAACTGGACTGGAGTTCTGGTAGAAAATGGACTGAAGACTCTCTTTGCCTCAACCTTTATCCACTCCATTGTTGTAAGTTTGAGATCTAAGCACTTAGCCTCATTGAAGTTAAAAGAGAAAGTAATGCACTGGAAAATTGAATACAGACAGATTATTCCAATGATGTCATGTTGATGCAAGATGTGTATACATGAGCAAGCCAATCTCAAAGCTAGAAAAACAGCCCAGATAATCTGATTTATCAAGAGATAATGCATTGAGCTGCTCCAGTAAATGTAGATGGGGGATCAACTTCATTGATCCTATGATGTAAAGAAACCTTATTGACATGACGAAGCCCAAGTAAACGTGTATGTCCACAAGTATGTTTCCAATACACTAAAAATGGAGAAGGCTGTGTCTCTTGATGACATCACAGATTTTGAGTCAGTGGCTTCTAGCTACTGGAGAGATTTCATAAACTAAAAATAACGATTGAACTATTCAAGACTATAATGATATTAAACAAGTGGATTTCAGGGGAGATTTTCCACCAAAGTCTGATGATATTGTATGCAGTCCTCCTAATTTATGGTGATACAGTACAAGGCACTGCCAGGCACTTTGGTGTATTTTGCATCTCTGTGACAAAAATCTTTTCTGGTTTTACTGCAAATCTGGCATTTCCCAGGAGCACAATTTGTCTGCACCCATGAAAAGACGTTGCATCGCCCTTCTCTCTTCCTTCTCCACTGCCATGCTCATCCTCTCTAATCTGGTATTCCTTGGGGGTACACATGTTGGCAGAATCTTCTGGAAGCGTGTCTTCGTTCAAGGTAAATTGCCTTCCACAACATTCACTCAATAGGATTTGCTGTTGCCTTTATTGTGCAGCATTGTTTCAGCTGGCATTTACAGATTTGTTTCCAGTGTGGAATATGAACCGTGTGGGCTCTTAGTATCCAGTGTTAATTTGATAAAGATTACTTAAACTGTAATTCTCTTCCTTACTTAAACACATTCTCTTCCAAAGATGACAACAACTCAAACAGTTACAAAAGCAAAGAGATGGTTACTGTCTATATTAACAGCTACAGATGGCTAAAATACTTAATTATAAAAGTAAGACTTGAAAGAACCCACATGGACCAAAATGTAAATGAATTTTGATAACGACTTTACTAATGACATAATCAGTATTTTTTTTTAAGTTGCTGGCAAAATAGAATAATTAAAAATGCCTTGCAATTTGGATGGAAATGGATGGGAAAAAATGCAAAAAATGAGTCAGATTTTGGTACAGAGTAAAATAGGCTGTTGGCAAAATGACTGTTTGATCTTGCTGCCTTTCCTGAGAATTAGTAGTTTTAGACCATAAAATGAAATGTAACAGATCCACCCCCTATTCCCAATGCAATTCCTTATGCCTGCATGATAAACAACCAAGGGAGACATGTGGTTTGTCTCATTAACATGAGATCAATGCCTTTAAATCAGCCTGCCTGTGGTTTTTAATGGTGCAGGTGGTAGCTTAAATGCACTCTGACCTCTCTGATGAAATGTTTACATGTATGTTTGTCTGAAAAAAGACATAAAGTCCTAATTACATTGTGTATAGGGCAATATAGTGATCCAGTATATTTACTTTGCAGCATCAGCATCATCAGATATGTGCTGCTTCAGCCACTAACAGTGGCTCAGTGCTAAATGTCACTGTGATTCAGTTTTTATGTTTTCCAGCAGGGTAAGTGTCTTCATCCACATTCCTCTAGATCTGCTGAAATTACCAAGCGGCTGTAGCATTTATACTAGGTGCTCGTCTGAAAAGTCTGTGGTGATAAGACATACCAATAGGTGCAGTCTTTAATATTAATTCAAAACTGTCACTCAACATATGCAACCATCTAGCTTTATTGAAAATTACTTTAATATCCTAGATACTTTCACTTGTTATGCCAGAAGTTTTATTTACAACTCCATTATAACCTGCTGCCCTGTACTATTTTTTTATATTGCATAATTTCAAAACAGCTCAAAACCAGTAACAATTAAACTATCTGACTCCTGTATAACCAAATTATGTAATCGAAGTTGCTCTTGTAATATTGCGCTATTGAGTGCAAGAATCTGCCTCTTTAAAACACTGAAACAGAAAAAAGAAAACAAACTGGCCAATGTACAAAACTAACTGTTGGTGTGCTTTATTAAATGCAAAATAATGAAATAAGCAAGACCACATTATAACCACAGTTACAGTTAACATACAGTGCATACAGTCAATACCCCTTCAACTACACAAGACCAAACCATAAACTACTCAAACTTTTTATCAAGTCTTCTCAACTAATATGCACATGTATACACATGTAATTCAGTTAGTTATAGAAATGGACTTGATTTATAATGAAGACTGACTCATGCAGCTACTCAAGCACACTTTATTATGACGCATCTACCCACATTTTAATTCCACTTAGTTTTAACAATAATCACTTCTCAATTTCAGCATAATAAATAATTTTTTTTTCAGTTGTTATAGATCAAATAGTAAACAAATGACTCATGATATGTTTCCATGTCCTTTGTTGTCTCAGTGATATTGAGGCAGGACTCACCTTACAAATGTTCAGTGTCCCTTTATCTGAGAAGCACAGTCTTAGTCATCACAGATTGTGCTTTTAGTTTTGAGTTGCCTCACTGCAAGTGGCCTTTTCACCTCATTTGCACTTGAAGTACACTGTGTTAATCAAGAGACAAGAACAACTGTGTTGAGTAGTTACAACATTGGCTGATCAGGCCCGCAGTCTTTTTCACTCACCTTTATCATCTCTCTGCCACTACCAACAAACTGTAGCTATTTTTAAATGCATACAGCCAGATATGATTAAGTACCCTTGAGCAAGACTCTTAATCCCTACCAGCAATATAGGTGCTGTTCTGCAGCTGACCCTGATTTCCCTGTGGAGGAGGACAAGCAAAAAGAGAATTGCCAATAGTATAAGAATATAATATTGCCATTATTATAGAACTATTATAGACTGCCATTATATTGCAAAGACATGGTACATTGTACATTATAGTAAACATAGTCTGTCTAATTTGTTTGCTTATTCATTTTTAGCAATAATTGTGATAACTGGAGTACCCAGACAGCCTTTGTTCATCATCTTAATTTGATTGTAACTGCAGCAACATTTTGACAGAGTAAACCAAGAAACCTTGAAGTCCTTGATTTTCTTTGATGGCTCTTATCATCATCATTGTCATCATCTTGTTGTTGTTCTTGGTTTTCTTCTTCTTCTTCTTCTTCTTCCTCCTCCTGTTCCCAACAGATATTGATGTGTTTACATTAAAGATGTCTCTTTTAGACATAGTATCAGTTTTCAGTATTGTGCACTTGAGGCATCACACTAATTTGTTTGCTAAATACCAACATTGAATAGTGGATTCAGAATTTTACCAGTCAGTTTTTGCCAAGTAGTTTAATTTAGAGTAGCAAAGACTGAATACAGCTTGGTTACAAGCCAAATTCACAAGTAGAATTGGCAAACATTCCTGTCATTGCCAACATTTACCAGCATTTAACTAGTGGTGTGTGCTACTCAAGTTTTGCATTTAACTGTGACTGTTAATCTGAGGAAGCCCTGCTGCCTGTGTCAGTAACATCAAATGACGGATTGTTGGTGGGAGAAAAATATTTCACGCTGAGGGTGTTAATGAAATTTACTCACTTGCAAAGGCAAAACACTGGGGCATCTTGGCACGATGGCAAGGATTGCTCATTGTTGCTGTAGGGTCCTGGACTAAAAGGTTTGAAATGGTCTTAATCCAATTTACATGTAGATATGTAATCTTTTAAAAGTGCACATGAAAACGCTTCATCAACTGCTTTTCAACAATAAAGCCTTTTTCCCCCTCCAATTTACTTGAAATGCCATGATTAACTGGTTCTGAAAGATTAACAGCCATAAGCTGGCACTTTTATTTGGAAATGGAAATCCTATTTATGATAGCACAGTCTTTTGAAGGGCGCTGCAAACCACCAAAACAGTAAAATTAACACACATTACACCACATACAACAATTTTGAGTAAAATGAAATAAAACTGTTTATTGCCAAACTATGGCTTGTTTAGCCTTAGTCCACCTGACCTTTCTGCGCCGAGGGAGCTTGTTACAGTACAGCTGCGCATAAACCAGGCTGTGTTCATGTGAATGAGATTTTGAGGAGAATAGAAAAGAATAGATCATTGAAATGCATTGTGGTTGCAGGTGCAGGTTACTGAGAGAATCTGGAGGCAGGCCAGTCGGGGATGAGGTGTGGACAGCTGTCCCTGCTTACTAGAGCTTCCAAGGAGCAGCTATAAATAGAACAAAAAGAAAAACTGTAGCATGCATTTGTACAGTGTAACTTTAGTGAGATTTTACCCTAAGTCTTTGTCAAGGACAGTTATCAAGTAAATGGAAAAGATTAGCTCTCATCAAAGTATGCATGTTCTTATTACTTTGAAAAAACATCAGTGGTCATTGCTTTATAATAGCCAAGTCTAATTAAAAAAAAAAACATAAAAGAAATTAAGACCTAGTTCAGGAATAAATGAGTAGAGGAGTGGTTTTAACGCAAATCCATTACGTAAGAATGAGTTTGGGTTTCAGTGGAATTATTTTTGTTTAAAATAGTTGCACTGTTATTGATGAAAGAAATAAGTTGAGAGTGTAGTGATTTATTTGAAAGGGTATTTATACTGTTTCTTAATTTATTTCAGGCTGGTCTACCATGGCTCCACCTATGTTGGCGTTCCTGTACTGCTTTGCTCAGATTGGACTTGAACGGACATCTAACCCACCATGAGTCACCTTGCAGTGGCATTGGATTTAAAACCCTGCTATTATACAACCAGAACAACCTGCTGAGTCCAGTAGCCTTTCTTCACCAGCCAAAGTCTCTATGGCGTATCTGGTTCACAGCCAGCGTTTCCACTGTTTTTACAAGCCGTCCAAACCTGGTTGGACTGTGACCGAGCCAGGCACTGTTCACAACCTCGCCAGACCGGACGTTCGCTGTCGGCTAGCTAAGACATAAAGGATCAGCATTAATTCTTTTGGAAAACAATGTTCTCTGTATTTCCTGGAAGACGTGTGTGCACTTGTGCTCTAATGCAGTGAATTAACATACTGTAAATTTAGAGTAGTCCCACATGAGTATTATAGCTGTTGCGTTGGCTGTGTCAAGGCCTATTTTCTACCCAGTAAGCTGCACTGAATTACTGTAATACCAAGTAACTGTAAAAAAACAGGGATGCTTGGTTATATGACTCTGATTAGGTATTGCTCAGTGGTGCAGTAAGCTGAAGAAATGCTCTTTTCAGCATTGCTGTCATCCTTTGGCCAGCCACAGGAACAGTTGTGTATTACTGGTACACAATAGCCACACTGGGCTGAATAGATGAGGAAGAACCTATTTATTTGTATTATCTTCCCCTCAGGTGTAATGTGCAATTTGGGGAGAAATATGATGGCAACTGTGAGTAAAAAGCTTTAGAGGGTGCATACAGTAACAGTGAATTCAACACAGTTAACAAGGGAAGATGACAGTGAGAAGCTGACTTTTGGAGCAGAGATGTAGTAACCAAAACCTGCCAATTTTCAGTGCAAAATTTGAAATATTAAGTATAACAGTGGTTTTACTTCTGAAAAACATATGGCTAATGAAATGAAATACAACTATATTAACTCCATACAAGAGGTTCGAATTAAAGAGGTTAGAATTAAATAGTCTGTGATAATTTACCCTGTCTTGAAACCATATGCAACAGCTGCAGTAATTAATTCACTGTATAATTTAGTAGAAGATGACTATTCAGTAATTGAGGCAAACTCCCTGTTGTAGGAATTATCAAAAACCTGCTTCAGACAGTTTAATTTTCCATGCTTTAATGTTTGAGCTTAGACAGTGTGATCTGCCAAAAGAACCTGAACCTCCTACTGTAATTATTCACAATGCTCAAGAGGGTGAAAGCAGATCAGTTCAGGTTGTGGCTTCCGAGAAGTTGTTGGAAGGACATTGGTCCGTTGTTATTCAGAGGAGCCATTGCTCAACATCATGAAGATTCTAGTTGCCTTTAGTTTTAACTACTGACATTTCCTTTAACATCTGTATGTGCTAATTTCTTTCACAATCAATCAGTCAATCAATCATCAGTCAATCAATAAACCATCTTAGTAGGCACTTTGTGTAATTTTGTAACTGAATGAATGCTGAATAAACAAATCTAACGCAATCTATTTGTCAGTGTACATAATGACAATACAAGGACTATTTAAGTGGCAGGTCTATTATTTTGATGAGCCTCCAGGTTTTTCATTAGTTGATTTATATTGTCTGAGGGATTATCACATCTGTGGCACTAAGTAGGATCAGTGTGTGGGGTCAGTGAGGAATCCTCTTAAATGGGCACAAAACTAGAAGGTTTATATGACATAAGAAGATCAGCCACAAGAATTCATCTGTCGAATTACACCTTGGGTGGCAGAGGAGCTTAAAAAAAACAAAAGTTCTATCACGTTTCATGTTAAAGTCGATGTAATCACCATGAGTTTCCCAAGGTGAAAAGAGTTAGTCCTGAAGCTGCACAAACAGGATATGTATAAAATATTTATTGTTATGAACAGTAGAGTATATCACAGTTCTTAACAAAGAGTTCCCATTGTGCTTGCAATAGTTTTCCAATCACATGAAATGTATGGATATAGAGGCATGTACATATTACATAAATGACCATACACTACAGCCAATAGCTTATTTTTTACTCTTTCTTCAGAACCAAAACATCGCAATATAATTGGTGCATACATAGTGTACTGTTGCTAGGCAGCTTACTAGGGCTGTCCACAAAAATATTTCTCTGTTCAAATTCCTTATTCATGTTTCGACACCTTTCTTAGTGCAGGACTGGACAAGGGTTATGGGGCAATTTTCTGAAGGCACAGTTTTGCATGCTTTTCAGTGGCAAACAAAGGTAATGAGCATTCACCATAATAACAGCAAGAGTAATGCAGAGATAGTGATGTGGAAGTAATAGCAATGATAGTAAAATCCATAATCAGCAGCTTAAGGTTTTGCATTATGCATGCTTTTGTTGCTGCTTGGACCTCTGTTTATAAATGATACAGCAGAACTACATATTGCTTTCAAATTGTTTGTTGTTTCTGAATTTTAGAGTGCACCTGTATCTCACTCCACTACGATCTAGCTGTGGTGTTAGGGAAAGATTTAGCCTGCCAATATGGGCTTTAAGTGAAAGTACCCTTGCAATTCATATGCATTCCAGAAAGATGTCCTTCCAACAGATGGATTTATACAGGAAAAGAAAATCTGATTTCCAGCTTTTTGTGAGTCAGATCTGATCTTTTTATTGATCTGACATGGAAAAACCATCAGACCAGGTCCTATTCCTCTTGACATATGGTAAAATAAACAATTGAATGCTTCTTTTTAACCATGCATCTGGTATCCAAGATGTTGGTGCTTGTCACAGGTCACATTCCCGAGACACCAAAATAAGGTTGTGATGGTGAATTAACATAGGCAGTGTAAATATAAACCATTGTGTGATGACACTAGCTCCAGCATATAAAACCAAGGGTACAGGTCTGATAGTTTGTATCTTTCACAATGAAGACTTTAAATGTACTTTAAAAGTTATATACAGTCATTCTTATGTGTCATTGGTGGAAGGAAACAGCCTTATTATGGAACAAATGAAATATTCTGCTAGTAGTAATTTAAACCAAAGTTAAACTCGTTCCCACAATATAACAACTGTATGATAAAGCATAATTAAGGAATACTCCTTTTTCTCAATTACCCAGACTGAGTAAGTCAGAAAAAGGGTATTTTACCAAAATATTGGAATATTCCTTGAAGGATCGGATTATCCAGGTGTCCTTACAAGGATATAGATGGAGTGAATATGGCTGACTGACAAAAACAATCAGAAAAATTACACAAAAATGCCAGCACAGTATACAGTGTACATAGTACAACATATTCAGTGATAAACATTTATAATTTATAAACAATGTTACTGCATAATCTCTCATTTCAGATGATATCAAAACCTTGTGCATCATCACATTTCTATTACAAATTAATCAAGCAGCCAATAACCTCTTCCCCATACAACTGTCATGCAAGCTTAACCATTCTATCAATACACTCAAGTCAGATATTCATGATTTTTGGAAAATGCAAATGCTTTATTGGAGTCCTGACAGTGTATATTATCATCTGTCTGTTGATTTTTTACTCACTATTGTAAACAGTCAGTCTGTTTTCTGTTAACTCCAGTAGCATGCCATCCTGGTAACAGTAGTAATCTGCCATATCACTTATGTTCTGCAGGATTTTAATCAGTTTTACACCTTTGTCCTCTACATAATCTGACCTACAAAAGTTCAATTCTGTTGATCACTGTTGTTGTTGACTCACCAGTGCTGCAATTACAGACTTGAAAATAAATGTAGCACCATAACAGACAAATGCTCTCCATCCATGCTAGCTTGATTAGGGGAAAAAAGCACTCAGT
The DNA here is from genome assembly GCA_900302535.1 of Neoniphon sammara. Taxonomy (NCBI): domain Eukaryota; kingdom Metazoa; phylum Chordata; class Actinopteri; order Holocentriformes; family Holocentridae; genus Neoniphon; species Neoniphon sammara. The sequence goes on from OMKZ01052762.1 coordinate 30,094, forward strand.
TTGTTCCCATCTACCTTACTACAACATTTTACTGGTCCTGAAAATGGCTTACCTCGATTCTAAAAACCTTCATTCCAATTTGCTGGGAAATATGGTGCACAACTCTCAATAAATGTGCCCTTAAAAATGTATTGATCTCTGAACACTGGAGACTAAGCAATTGTCAATTAGTAGGCAATACTTTCCATTGAATTTGTTGGTAGTTCTATAGACATAAAAATATTGGATATGACTGGATATGATTTCTGAGTGCAAGAGGGCAATCATATCATTTTTACTGTAATGACTGCCCCTCTAATGATTTTGCACAGTAGAGACTGAATTCCACTGTCAGCTCCGCCCTTCTTTTACTTACTAATTTTTGAATTCCTTATGAAAAATTTGGCATAGAATCTTTGTGAATGCCATCTAAGAGAAATGTCCAAGCAAGATGACATTAGTGCTTTTTACAGTAAGCTACTTTTTTAGAGGGAGATAAAATGTGAACACAGCCAGAGCCAGAAAGTACAAAGACCAGCTCTCTAACCTAACAGGTTTCTCACCTCTCTGATGACATGCCCATTTATTTTTAGTATGATACATTTTTTATAGAAGTGTGGCTACAGAATATGTAGGAGTGACAACCTCAGCAACTTTTCCACCCCTTACTGTGGCCTTCTCAGCCGGTCTCCTCTCAATAAGAGAAAAGGCATGTGAAGGAGATAAATTATCCACATACTGGTATGTGGTGTACAGGTTATTTTTATCCATTTAAAATAATGTTTTACTGTATGTTGTACAGACATGATGTAGCTGGGGCTCTTAGGACTTTTATGTTTCCCCCTTGGATGCCAGTTTGATGAAAATACAGTAAAGACGCAGTGAGTACCCACTAAAGGAAATCCCATAACTCCTTTTGGGTTTGTAAAACTTTTTTTTTAATCAGCAATCTCCATAAACTCATAAACCATATAAACCATGAGAACATTTTTTGAAAAGTGAAAGAAAAAAATATGTAGTGATACCTATAACTTTAGCATAAACTCTTTCTGTACACAAGGCAATATACTGAGGTTAATGTGACACTGTGGGTTTTGTAATTTTAGTTAATACCTAAATTTCCACAGTTATTGCTTGGCAATGCCGACCCTCATGGTCCCACTACACTTTCCTGTCTGGCTTGTGTTTCTGAAGGTGCCTGTTTTAAAATGCTTGCCATATACTGCTTATAGTTCAATATGGACTTATAGGGGCCCTGTAAAAATTAAAAACAAAAAGATTTAACTGTCACAAAATCGGATCCAAGACACAGTGCTGCTATTGCCATGTATGTCTTGTGCCTGCTGCTTTGCATACTGGATTAACGTCAAGCCCATGATGATGCATATATTTTTGCATTTGAATATATAATGATATGAACACTAGGTCTATTACCCAGGAAGTAAATCCACGATTTCTCACAACTGAGAAAAATTGTGAAATTAATTTATGACCAAGAACAACAGAGAGAATAGATGTATACACTGAGGGAAAGCATGATAAATACAGAAGTAGGATGTTCTTCTCTATTAAGTCTGTAAAGGTCTAGGATAATGATATATTTTAAAATTGTTGGTGTGCCTAAATTTAACTTTTCTTTTAATTTGTTTGGCTTTCTTTCATCTTTGTCATACTGATGGAAGTCAGCAAATACCACCACTGAACATAGACTGCAATACTTCCATGCATGCAACTAAGTATGATATGTATGTCCTGATACATACAGTATAGGCCTACTGTGAATGATAGCGAAAATCCACTCTTGAGTTATAAGTCATTATGTTAAGTGCTATGACAAAATGCAACACTCAACTTAAAACTTTTGACAAAAGCTTGGCTTTAGAACAGGTGTGCCAAAATTCATGCAAGTATTCATTCATTCAAGTAAACCAAATTAAGAGATCAAAAGTTTTGGCCTTTGGGACAACAGTCATTCATTTTTACTCCATGTCCTCATTAAGCATTCTGGTGTTTTGAGAATGGATATAATGATTTTTTCTGGGCAGACACACAGAAATGCATGCAAGCACATGCAACAAACACAATACATCTCCACAGCCATAAAAAAGACAAATTAAAATCTATAAATTCAGGTGTTGTCATTCTGGACAGCTTGTGTAGGTTTGTGTACGTAAATAAGGTTCCGCTGGAACCAGAATCCCAAGAGAGCTCAAGGCTCTAGTCTATGAAATCATCGAGTGACAATTTGTGGACATACTGCAGTGAGTGGGAAGCTGGCTTGGTGCACTCAGAATGTTTGTTTGAATTTTACATGTATATAAATTTTATTATAGTAATAATACCCAAAAGGGGATTCTTTACTGTCACCAGAATGGAAATTTATGGAAAAGCTACCAGCCCATGTATATTGTTCCAGTAGTGTTTATATGTGAAAATCATGAATAACAGATGACAAGAAAGATGGATAGCTTGCTTCCTGCTGCCACACAAGGTACCAACCCATTTTCATACAGCATATCTCCATGCTTTATGGGAATTCTTAGCTCTGTTGAAACATCTCTTTCAACAATCGGATTAATTGGCCTGAACAACCTCTTGTATAATTCATGATAATAATGACAGTTGAAATAACAGGGAAATATATCTGACATTCTAGGAAATTACCCCGGGACTGTTTCAGTGTCTGCAAAAACTCCTGTCTTTTCTCATTCTCTATGTAAAGTAATGCAAATTACTTGATGTGTGGCATCAATTAATCAAATATGGATCATCTGGATTTTGATGCACGAGTCTTTTATGTGACATGCAAGGAACTGTATACAAATTTCTCAGTAATAAACCACTGAATCATGCTGTTTCCATTGGAGCTTTCAAATATAAGCTAAAATAGTAACACATTACACAACTGTGTGCTTTTGTTAAGATTCTCTCAATCTGTGACTGTATGAAAGTGACTGGACTCAAGATTAAACTATTATTTACTTATCAAGCTATTTTTTCCATCATGGGCTATGGAATAGTAAATCAAAATTATATACAAACATCACAGAGCTCTAAGTTTCTGTGTTATGTTCAGTGTTCAGTGAGTATTTTATGAGTGTTAGGTGCCAAAATTTGAGGCTACAACATAGCAATAACTTGATCTCTCACCATGAGTTCCCTTGTAAACCAGCAGGCACCAGGGTAAGTGAATCTCCAAGACCACAGAGTTCCCCAATCTACATGGCGTGCCTGGTGCAACTTCAGCCATCCAAGTAATCTGGATTTTACTGAATCTCACTTGCTTTCACCAAATGATCCATCGGACATCCTTTAAGAGAAGATGTCCTCTTTGTCCAGCTCTGGTGAATTGGGTCTGGAAATCTCAAAAAGAGGCTGTGGAGAGCCAGCAGTGTCTTTCCTAGCTTTGAGGAGCTTAAGTGCTTCTGTAAGTTGTGCCTCCAAGCCAGACATTCGAACATTCAGGTTCTTGAGGTCGTCCTTCAGCTCCAGTTTGATCTCCTGAAGTGAGGCCTGAAGTGTTTGCTCTGGGATGGGGTAGAAGGCATGTCTGGTCTCTGGCTGGACAGGACTCCGGTCCTGGGGGGTTGTGCGGAAATCACCCATTTTGTCCAGGCGCAGGTCGCTTTTGGTTATACCACTGTCACAGGAGTCCGTCTTCTTTAGAGACATCTGTGATTCATGCACCTTGGTCCGTTCAGGCAAAGTTTCCATGGATTCGGCCTTAGACACTTTGTTCCAGTTGTCAGCTTTGGCCATGGACTCTTTAAAGCGACCCCAGCCTTTGACCTTGACAGGCTCGGCTGGCCGACATGCTACAAAAGCAATGGGAGATGGTGCCTGAAGCTTGGCCTTATCTGAGGGGGTAGAGTTTGGGGATGTTGAAGATGAGGGCGTTGCTGGGCTTTCTGTTACTGTGACAATGCTGGTAGTGGCAATGGTGGTTTTAGCTATAGGGGCCTCGGCATACACAGAGCCTTTCTCTATATCATGCTCATCCAGGTCAGGTTTTTCAGTTGCCATGCGGGCTTCCTTCTGCTGTCTAAAACGCTGAAAGAGTCTTCGTACGGGGTGATCTGGTGGCAGGTTCAGAGGTGCTTCATTTTTGCGTCTCAGGCGCTCTTCCTCCTCTCGTTTCACGTCACTGATCTTACGAAAGACAATCTACAAGACAACGAAAAAATGATTATCAGATGATTACTGAACATTAGAGATACCTGTTTAGAAAGCACACAAATAAAACCAAGAGTATTTTAATAAAGGCTCTGGTTACTTATAAAAATCAGTTCTCTATACATATATCTTTGTGGGTAAATAGATAATATACTGTATAGCATCAACACAGATAGAAATAATCTCCAGTTTGATGTTCAGGTTTGCCTAATTCATTGATTGTGAACGTGTGAAGAAGATTGTGTAAGGTGTGTTTAAAAATGAGTGTGCTGTGTAAATGTCAACTTAAAGAAGATATTCCCAAGGCACAGAGTGAAAGTTCATATCATGCCTTTGGCTTCAATGGGTGAGGAAGCACAGTGATTTTACCACATAGTTGCTAATGGAGCACTGCATTTTGAACATTTGTGCAAATTTGGACTTTGCAGCTCTTAGCTGTAATGGAATTTTGATTGTGTTTTTGCTGATGTACCTTTTTATGTTATTTCTCTGCAGCTTTTATTTAGTCATGATGTCTAAAACTTTCAGTTTGGTATGTTGCTGGTTTCTAGTCCAGGTCTCTCTTCAAAAAGAAATCTCAGTGAGACTATCTAGTTAATCAATACATTTCAAAACAGAATTCATATTTGGCATTTTAATACCCTGGGATAGTCCAGGCAGTCAATATTTTTAAACAGAGCTAAGACTTGACTTTAGTTTATGTGGAGGTACTCCACAGACATTGAATATTAAACTGATTTTAAGGACAGAATATTTCCTATTTTGTTCTCACTGAGCTATATGGTGATGTTTCAGTTCTTAACAAAACATGCCCGTATCTTCAAAAATCCATCTGGCTCTATAACCTTTTCTTTCTCTAATTCTCTAATTCAGTGTATTGAGCGGCTGCAGAATTTACATCCTGATAACATTAAAGTTTGAAATGGTTTCTGGCAGCAAGAGAGATTAGTTCAGGCTGACAACTATTGATTGGGCTACAGACTACAGGAATAATACATGGCTGCTTAAATTGAGTTTCAGTACTTTTTTTTTAAGTAAACATAAAAACATCCTAATGCAATAAAATAGTTTTCCAGTTAATGTTAGCTCTTCACTCATAAGGAAGAAGTAGAAGTTGAAAGAATACAATTCAGTTTGCTGATCATAGGAGAAAGTAATAAATCTATGACACAAACATAACTGTGCAGGGCATATGAGTAACACATTTCTAAGATGACATTCAGTAGTATTCTAAAAACTCAAACACTGACTATATGCCTGCATGTCAATACTTCAGTTGTAATGAAACCACGATAATACTTGAAACAGAAAATGTAAACACTTTAATTATGTGACTCTGCTTCTCTGATTAAGGTCAGATTGGTATTACATGTGGAGCACTCTGATATTCATGGCATCACTGGAGGGCTGTTGGGATATGCATTGGCCATAATCCAAGTCTGTGCACACTGTGACACTTAGCTGACATTATCCCAATTTGAATTGTTCATCTTTATTGCTGCTTTAGTTGTTTACATCCAACCTACAAGACTCTTGAGTTTCAGTATCCAACTACCAAAGTTACATGGGCGGAAAACCAGTTTAGTCAGCAATTAGTCTATACAAGATGCCAGCAGTAAAATGTCAATACTAATAACATGTCTTTTTTTTCCTCCTGCATATGGAAACTGCTTAATTGAATTATTCTGATGATCAGAGAAGGAGCTATAATTATTTTTATTGTGTATGCATAAACTTAGTTAATTAGTTTAGGGTGTTTATAGTGCCAGGGAATGACGCTGGTCCTTGATTACAGCGTCAGATGTATGCATAATTTGAGAGAGGATCTTGAGGTTTTCTTGAAACACAATCATAGTGTTTTATAAACTACTTTCTTTAACAGTGCGCTAATCAGTTTTACAGGACTGCAGCCTAACATGGGTCAAGGGTATTATTTAGAGAATGTGCACTTGGGTTTAATCCACAATTTCATTATATTATCCCACGGGAGATTAAGTTTGCAGCACATGGAAAAATAAACCAATTGGTCTTAGCTCATTTATCATATAATCATTTTACAGAGATGCAAAATGTGTCGTTTCCTCCGTTGTTTTTACTTGCTGAAATGATTATATAATAAATGAGCCAAGAAAAATCTGTCCATGAGTTTTTAGCAGGGTGCAAACCTAATCTCCTATGGATTATGCTTACTCCTGTGTTTCTTCTAGAAGAAGCCCAAACTGTGCAGAGGTCACTCCACCTTTTACATCATTATTACTATATCCAAGGTAAAAAATCACAATCAATATTTACATTCATTCACATCAATAAACATGAAAATGTTCGCGACAGCTTTGTTCTTGTGTCAAAGAAAAATATAAATATTCAATATAAATTGCTGTTTTAACTTCAAAATGTTTCAATTAATAAATAATCCAAATCTATTTGCATTCAGCTGTTAACTACACTTTTGCAGAGGAACCTTTTTATGTAAAAGGCACCTGTATTCCAGTCTGTGTGATCCATTCAATCACTTCCAGGATTTCCCATCTGTATAAATCTAAATGTATAGTCAGTTCAGTGCAGTAGATGAGATTGCCTCTCGGTATGCATGCAATTCAATCTCACTTGCACTCCCTTCGGGAGGGTAACCTTATTATGAACGAGATGCATCTTGGTAGTTACAATTATACTGCTGCTGTCACTACTGTTCATTTCTTAATGGACAGTGCAAGAGCAGCTTTATATATGTTCAATTTTGGAATTGTGTGCTTGCATGTTATGTAGTCTGTGTGGTAAAGCTGTGTAACATTATATGAACTCTGGCCAGTAATTATTATCAATGGAGATCATCAAAGAATAAATATTTGTTTAAATACATTCGACACAATGTATATTTTCCAGATATATTCTTTTTAATCTGGTAACACTAGATAGTTTAACAAATAATTACAACTGTCTCCATGTGCTCCTGTTAGCCCAGGACCAAATGATGAGTCCCATGAACCAAAATGTAAGATTTACTGAGAAATATTTCTTCTCGGTGCTTTGTGGCTGGAATTTCCTGTAGGACTCACTAGGATCAAATTGTGACCAGGTCTATTCGTGTAACATTTAATGGCATTTTCATAGAAATGTTTTCTGCTACGCTATTGTAAGTTTATAGATTGCATTAGTGATTCAACCGACGCCCACTTCATGAAACCTTTTACATTTACTATATTTGTTGTGCTAAATACCTATTATATACCTATAACCCATGGAAGAATCATCCATCACTGCAAAACTTTATTTGTAATTAATACAACAAGAATTGCCTAGTTAAAACCTCCTTGGTTAGCATGAATAGTAATAGCCACCATAAACAGATTATAAAAAAACCCTGCAGGATGGGTCACAGGTGTAGGATAACAAATTGTTTAAATTATTTACTATTTTGTGTTCTTTTTTTAACCCTCCTCACTATCACTAATATGCAGGTGTAAGATGTTGTTAACCCTGTTAGTTGAAGCTGCGTCAGATTGTGAATGATTTGCATGTGCAGGATGTAAGACTCAATACAAGCACCAGAATAAACAAATTGTTAGTACTACTGGGTTGTTTTGGGTCGGGTTGCAGAACCAACTGGCTCTACATACACGCTGCAGATTTTATTCATTTTGTGATACTGGTTTGAAATGAATGAATCACGAGAAAGACTTGAACTGCCCAGCATTAATATAGAAATTATTTAACAAACTTTCCTGCTCATAGGCTCCTGGAAGTGCTTGAAAGATCTACCTTGATGCACCAGTAGGTGGGGTTGGATTCATCACCTGCTTTCTGCCCACATGTACTCTTTCCACTGGCTAAGTTTAAGTCTTTGCAAGTTAAATTTAATGTCTGACTGTCCTCGCTTTGAATTAACATCTATTACAACTCAGGCCCCAAATACTATTTCACTAGGGCATCTGCCTGATTTCATTCACCCTAAAAAACAAGGAAGTTGCTGATTTCGTCTTAAAGTACGAGCTCTTACTTAAAATAAATTGATGGCCTGGCACAGGGAAAAATGAATTCTGAGAGGAACAAGATAGGCGGAAAAGGAGTTGAAAAATAAAATTAAAATTATCATAATTCAAGAAGCACATAAACAACATAAAAGGAAAGTTTAAAAGCTTCTCTTCTACTTTCATGATAACGGCTGTTATAGCAGCTCCATTTCGTTCAGAACAAATCTTGTTTAACTAACAAAGCTAAGCGTCTTTTAGATATACAGCAAGGCATCTCTAATTCATACTCTAATTAGTATTGCTAATTCCACTCTCATAATTTAGGTCAGTACTGTAGCGCATTTAAATCTGGTACATGAGTGTCATACTTTTGTTGTTGTTGTTGTTGTTGTCTTCTCCTCTCACTTATCACTTGTCCCACTAATTTTTTTAAATCCACAGTAAGAGTCACTCACCCTCTTTCGAAGGTTATAAGTTAGCAGCAGATTTCTTGAGAAGTGGTTGGAGAATGCAGTGTAGAACTCCAGCACCTTCTGCAAAGCATCGCGTTTAATGACGTGGAGGTCACAGTAGGTCAGCGCTCGAACATTGGCACAGGCTTGGGCAAGAGTCACCTCTTTCCAGAAAACATCCCCGAATACATCTCCCTTACCTGCAGAAAAAAAGGCCAGGAAAGTCTCAGTTATTCAACTGCGTGTTCTAGTGATGATGTGTTTTCGTACAGCAACCCAACTTCAATCATGGGCTCCCTCAGCAGATTTCCAATGGATTTTTTCCACGGGGTTTGCAAAAATTTAAGTCAATAAGCTCCGTTGCAAAGGCTTATGATACTTTATGAAATACTTAATGATGTTTGGTTTAATGTGAAAATACTCTACAAACCAATATACTTTTTTATAAGTCAATAAAAATAAAATAAATAAAATAAAGTTTTATAAGTTAATATAAGTTTTGAACCCCATGCAATTTATAGGGGCAGAAAGCTAATGTTAGGCTTAAAGACACTGCAACATTTGGTTGCGTTCATCACATCTCCACCAGATAGAAGCACGAACAAACAAGAGATACAGCTAAAGAGCACATGGAGCAAAACAGAGTAAAACTGTGAGATAATGTGCTGGATGTAATGACATCTACTTATTTTGACAGCCGTATAGGTTCCAGAAACTTGTTAGCAACTTACTTTTCTAAAACACCTAACAGCTTAAAATTTTGCGGTTGAGATGTTAACGTTAAATGTATGTCATAGAACAAGCTTATTTTAGTAGAAGAACCTTATTTTCTGCATAAATTGAAAACCTCATGGGAAAAAAAGCAATCTGGCTGAGGAACACACTGCTCAAAAATGCTCATTAATTAGGACTACAAACTGTAGCACTCTATTCTATGTGAGCAATGACTTGCTTCACATCTCTATCTCGGCTATATTAATGATTGGTCTTTGATATTTCTTTACATTTTGACACACTGTCATGGTCCTTGAGTTTGCAGCTTCACTGTAAGGAAATTGCATCCTCACAAAGAGTCCACAGCATATTAAAAGAATTTCAAATAACACAAGTAATTACAATGAGAAAAGAACAGCATGTGCAGCATGCTGTAATTTGTGCTGCACAGACAGAGCTGTGAAAGCCAGTGACATTAGCAGATACCTCAGGCCCACATTTGAAAGGCTCAAAGTGATCATGAAACAATTATGAACTAGGAACGACTATGCATCATTTTAGTCAGAATCGCAATAAGCAGCTTACTATAAGACTACTGAAATGTTCTTGAATTTTTCTTTTACATGTCTGAATAACATCTGAATGATTCTTTGACCACTTAAAGATGTGCAGGTGTATGTATGTATGTGCAGTTTTTTAAATTATTAATTATTTGACTTGCAAAAGCACAATCTATTTAAAATAATGATTCATTTGCAACACCACTAACCACTTTAGGGTGTTAGCTTATCTATCAGCAAGAAATCTATACATTTATTAAAACTTACTGATATTCAGTTGAATTACAGTGATTAATAGCATCAATGGATAAATAATTGGTGTTTTAGAATAGTTTGGAGAATGGAAAGATGTCATGGGAAATCAAATTTCATTTAAGCGCTCCATGGCCAGTGCTCTGAGGCAGCACCAGCCTCTTGTGTACACTTGTGCCTTATATTTTGTTTCTGTTCTCCAGTGCCATTAGGCTAACGAGAACTTGATTCATAGTAGTGACTGGTTCATCACTGGGGGCTCCATTACAGTGAAAACACCCAGGTCAATAGTATCAGCCTGACGGTGTATTGATTGTTCCAAAGAGGAACCAGCAGTGGGTTGTTGACGCAAAACAGCCAGGGCTATGATACTGAGAATAACAACGAATGCTATCCATTAAACACCAAATCAGTCATTCTGCAAAGCAAGAGGCCAAGGTAAAAAGCATAAGTGGTTTGCTGCACCATTAGCAAGGTAGGGAAAGCAAGAAAACAGATAAGATTCCTGATTCCTGTATGTGATACTGTACAAACAGTGCTAAATCTAATTATCTGGATGTGTGTTTTTGGGCACATGCTTATATATTCATGAAGGGGATTAACTTAATATTGCAATGCAACCCCATCAAATGGTTCCAAAATGTGTAAGACACTCTGAAGAGGATTTGTGACTTTCCTCCAACTTGATGTCATGATTTAACCACCATCTAGCCCCAAAAGGCTCAACTTTTATTTACTGCAATGAGAAAAATAGCTTATGAGGTGCTGCTGAGTGAATTTATGGGGGCAATGAAGGAAAATTTTGAAAAGGAATTTACATAATTATTCAAACAAAAACACTGGAGTTCGAGAAAAGCGTCTCTCCGCTGTCTTGCCTGCCTGTCTTTTTGTTTTTGCTGTGTGTCTCCAGAGATGAGTTGGGTTAGGGGCAAGGTAACAGCAGCATATTCACACAAGAGCCAAAACCACTGAGGGGAGGGCATTTTTTCTTTGTAATGTTGTTTCTCAATTGTGAAACCCATGTTTTTTTGTTTTTTAATTTTAAAGCAATACCAAACCGGGTCCAAGGGAAATTTTATAGTCTGACAAGATCCAGCCAGATGTGGGGCAGGTCCCTGGACAACATGGGAATGGGTAGCCTTGAAGATCTCTTTCGTGAAAATGGAGAAAAATAAATGGAAGTCAAAAATTCCTATCGGCGTGCCAAAATTACTACTTGTAGTTTAGTCAATAAATATATTTCACAAATTAAGAAAGGAGATGCATTCTTAAAAAAAGGTGGCAGGGTCTTATAGGTCCAGGTTTCATGAAAATAGCTCAGCACATATAACCAAATTTATGCAGAAAAATACGTTCATTTAGCCAGTGTGTTAAACTCCTTGGAGTCCTGAAAGTGGTGCAACAGCCAGAGTGGAAGACATTAAATCAAAAGCATAGTTTGCCTCATCCACACTTTTACTCCTTTAAAATGTCAAGAAAAAAATGGCTGTGAATTTAAGCTGGGACAGGACACAACAACACTTCTGAATCCACCTCTGAACATCATGCAAAATGAAAGAGCTTAACTCACCCAAAATGGCCACCACCTCATCATCCTGAATGACCTCCAGTGATCCCGACACCACAAAACAAAGGCTGTCCACACTCTCGCCAGCGTGGTAGATCAGATCGCCAGGGGCACAGTGGATAGTCTGAAACTCCATGGCCAGCGCTCTGAGGCACCCATCGCTGGCCAGTCGGAAAGCCGGATGCTCTTTGAAAACCTTACGGTTGAGATGAACACAAATATCTGCTCTCATGTCCTTGGGGCAGATCTGCAGCACCTGGGAAAAAAAGGTGTGGAGAGAGATAAATGGAGCATAGTAAGAAAGCAAAAATCAAAGCCGCAAGCTTGAGTAGCTTAGATCTGCTTAATTCAGGTGGTTACATATACTGGTGCCCTATTTCCTCTTAAAGCATTGTCACTAACAGGAGCCAACTGCTGATATTGCTGTTGAAGTGGCACTTGATGTGTTGATGATTAACCGCAAGTCTTGTTTATCTGTTCTAAAAATATAGAATTATGCTGCATTTTATGATATTAAATCCATAGAAAAAGACTGGTAGCTATGTTTTTACCCGTTTATTATAGTACATTTATATTTCTCACAAAGAAAAGGCCCCAAATCCTCATT
>OMKZ01052762.1:51048-65990 GCA_900302535.1 Neoniphon sammara
CGCTGAAATTCTTGGTACTTCTCTGACATAGCTGAGTCTATTGTTAAAGGTATCCAATATAGTTTTCCTTTTAAACACACTTGGTTTTGTTTACATCCCTAACCCTGTCACTATAATGCACTTAATGGACTATTAAAGATAAGATTATACGACTTTAACTATCACAATACTTTAATAAAAGCCCCAAAATGGCCAGGTTAACCAAATGGGCCAAATAAAGAAAATAGTATGCTATGATATGTAAGCATGTCATGAATAGCACATGGAAAGGTGGGTAAAAGAAATAAGTAAAATAACCACAAAATAAACAGTGCACAATGTCTGAACTTCACAACTTCAGAAACCATTTTCTGACTGCAATGCTGCAGTATGTCACACATGAATTATATAAACATTAGTACTTGAGGATGTCTCATGCAGCTGTTATGAAGCAGTTATTCAATTTCAAAATAGAGGCAGAGTACAGACCTAAAGTACAAGCTATTGGCAATGGTAAGCTATAGACGAAGAAACAGTCGCACACTTCCTGCATTCGCTGTGGAATATATTTTGTGCACCATGAAGCACTACAGCTGATTGACTGACACAGGAAATGTAAGGAATGTGAAGCTTGTTTCTTTTTTTTAAAACTAGAGTTCAGGCATGATGAATTTATTGTGAACCTGTTTTTATGTGAAGTGGTAGTCAAGTGTAGATGTGTGTGTGGATGTAAAAACAGGCAGTAACTGGTTGTTAGGCAATCCGTTGAATGATAATATTGATGGTTATCATATTCTAATCAAACTGAAGCCTACTTGAGTGACAGCTCGGTGGTTCCAATTCTTCCCATCACGTCCCATGCATGAAAACAGGCAGAGGAGGAAGGGGCCATGCAAACAAAACAGAGGAATGAAAAAGAAGGAAAAAAAACAGAAGTGAGAAAGACACCACTTAATCAGTAATAAGCGATGAATACACAGATGAGAAAATCAATATTCAATAAAGGTGTCAAATGAAAAGAACACAAACAAAGTTAGAAACATGTTATTTATATTTGTAAAACATGTGCAGTCCAACGCGGGATCAGAACCTGTCAGTTGTGTCACTCTGTTTCTGTCACTTGTCCCCTAAAGAGGTTTCTACCAAACACAAACAGTCAAGTATTTGGACAGCAAGACATTTGTTTTGTTTTGGCTCCCACTTTCATTAGTTTGGATGTGAAATGACACGATGACGGAGGTTAAATCAGTCGTGAATTGGCACGATCCTGCTCCAGAGCTTTAAGAGTGCCAAGAACACCGCTCCTCCCTTCCCTGTTGGGAAATCCGTTGGGGAAAACAGCCATCAAAGTTATTCATGTCAGTCGTTAAGGTCTGTAGCAGGAGTGTGATGTATCAGCGCTGGTTTAATAACACTGACAATTGTGTACTCGCTCTCATTTAGCCCTGCCATGTGCTGCCTCAAAGCAATTTGGAGAAAATTGGAGTCACTGAGCTCTCACAGAAACACACAGAGAGGCTAACCTGCAACTGGAAGGTCAGAGTTATTGTTTTGCGACCACGCCCAATGTGTCCATCCCTCTAAACTGACTGTCTACAAGTAAAGCTGCAATAACTGAAATCCCAAAAATGAGGCTCAACTGACAAAAAATACATGAAATAAGCATGTAATTCATCAGTGAGTCTGCCCGATGATCAGAACCATTTAAGGACCATCAAATTATGCACTTATTCCATGGTTTCTGTCAGTTGAGTCTAAAAGGTCTTCAACCCTTGCCTCAGCTGAGCAATAAAACAATAACAATAATTATCTCTATAGATTTTTCTTCAATATAAATATAAAAAATGTTCAATAAAATGTCAATACATTTCGACATAATTATAATCCATTACCGATGCACAAATGGCCGATCATGTGGCGAGAGCAGACAGCAGGCATGAAAATGACGTACAACTGGAATAGAGAAAGGTGCGGTTGGCGCTTGGTTACAAGAGCAGACACACACCACACATAGCAACTGCATGTTGTGTTGCTTTCGTCGGCTAAAGGAGATTATTATTATGAGCCTTCTGGTTTCTTTAGATTTCACTCATAAGGACCTTTCAAATATGACATTAGTTGACATATATTGAGATAATTATTGATATAGACTCATGTAATAAATTTGACCATGATCATATTTTTGGCCACATCACCCTCAACAACCTTTGGCAGTTCTGGTACTTTAAATTTCCCAATAACTTAACCACTTCCAAATCCAAAATAATATGCATGACATATAAGACCAAAAGAGTGAAGTCTACTGTCCAGTGCACAATAATAAACACAATTCCTGATGAGATAATGGTTAAACTGTAATGAATACTGTTACAACATAGTGACTTCAAATGCCAAATGGCTATTGTTTTTCCCTTCTCCTGGCCCTTAACCGCTTTTGCTCCGGCCACTTGAACTTGTCAGCATTTCAGATGCTGAAACGTTGAAAGACTAGAATGGACCAAAATGCTGTACTGGCAAATACAAGCCAGTGCTTGCTTCTCTCTGCCCACAAACAAGTCTTTTAAACGTTACCACAGCATTTCACAGCATCTTGTATGTGCTGCTGTACCAGACCGCCCCCAAGAGCTAACGTGCACTGTGCTGTCACTGTGTGACACACTGGGCCTTTAAATGCTATCACAGCATTTTTCCACATGTGCTGTCACAAACACACACACACACACACACACACACACACACACACACATATCCTGAAATATAACACGTTTAAGCACTCATACACACATGGGTCCTTGCACAAGTACACACAATGATCCATAGATATAATGAAAACTGGAAAGCACATGGCCCTGAGGCTACATTTAATCAATCTGTGTGTGTGTGTGTGTGTGTGTGTGTCTGTCTGAAATGATCTCAAGGAACATTTGTGCATGATGCAGCAGCTCCAGTCGTACCTCAGACAGAGAGCTGATTTTCAATCAGAGCCAGCTGCAGATTCACATTTCAGTATTAGCTGGTTATTTCTGGTTATTTTGCAAGTAAATTCAATTTAAAATTTCATCACCAAAAGTGCTTGTCAATATCTGAGCTTCCTGTGAAGATGTATTGTCTCCTCACCGAGGGCTGAAATAAATGGATGGATAAACAAGACAATTTCATCACTGAACAGCGACCGAAACACAACCAGTTATCTTCAGTGTGCAGTCTGAGAGAACAACAGGCTGGCCAGACCACTCAACAACGGAGCACAGAATCTCAGCAAACCTCCCAACAGCAGCACATAATGAACCCCCATGTGAACAGATTGTAAAACAGGAATTCG
This sequence comes from Neoniphon sammara, assembly GCA_900302535.1. Classification (NCBI taxonomy): domain Eukaryota; kingdom Metazoa; phylum Chordata; class Actinopteri; order Holocentriformes; family Holocentridae; genus Neoniphon; species Neoniphon sammara. The sequence goes on from OMKZ01052762.1 coordinate 54,350, forward strand.
TCACTGAGCTGTCCAGGCAGAACTCAAAACAAGAAATGGTGCCACTCAAAATGCTTTCTTGAGAATATGATACAGTTTGAATCATGGCACTTGATTTGCAATGATTCGCTCCTTTTGTTAGCCTTCAGATGGTGTTCTTGTAATAGTTCACGGCATAAAACGGTCCATTAGTTTTTATACTGCTCTCTGATCTGTCACTCATCAGTGTCATCTCTGTCTTGATTCAGAGCCTCAGTGTTACAAACGATTTGCATTCTCCAATTCAAATGAGCCAATTATTTCAGGATTCTGCGACAGGACTCAAAACACAGGGAGCATCCCTCATTAGGGTTTAGCATTTATAATTTCACAAGCGAGTATTTTATTATGCATTCAAACATTATTTCATAGTCAATACACAGAATATTAACTAGTAAACAGAATCTGGTGTAATTATTATTAAACTAGGATGAGTGCCTACATGGAAGCCTAGCAGGGATGTTAAAGGTCAATCAGTTTAGATGGCCCACCTACTCTCACACATCGCATTAGGAGCCTAGGATTTGGACTTGTGTGTGCACTTTCTCTCTTATGACCAGTCGAGCAAAAAGAGAACAAAAGCTCAATGACAGATGTCATTCGCAGTATAAAAATACAAGAAGGTCAAGTTGCATAATTCATCAATATTTAAAGGAGCATTAAGTGATTCCCACCAAAGTTTCTTCTTTGCGTTCTATCCATACTCTCCATGTGTCCAGCTGAGTCTCAATAGACCTTTTTCACGGCAGCCATTTTGACAAGAAGTAGCAGGTAAACACAGGTGTTGCTAATGACATTAATGAAGGTTCTGTTCAATTTAAGTGTAGCAGAGTCTTTCCAGTGAGCCAGCATGAACAATAGCAGGACCCTGGCTCTGTTAGACTTAAATGGAACCAAACCTTCATTAATGTCATTAGTAACACCTGTGTTTACCTGCTATTTCATGTCAAAATGGCTGCTGTGAAAAAGATCTACATACCGCCCTCACCAATTCTGTAAAGCCAAACGCGCTCATTTGATGAAATTGTCAGTCGTCACCTTTGATGCTCAACAGATGTCACAATCAGAGGTAAGTTACTCATCACAATACAAACTTTTATGCTTCACTGCTCTGTAACAGCAAACATGCTGCTGTCACTGCCAGCACAAACCTCCTCTCCTTCTAACTGTTCACGCCAACATGGCAGTGAACTTGGCAGCGTCTGTGGCAAGGGACCCACGCTCTGGAGATTAGAATAGCTCCTTCTAAACCTAATAAACCCTTTAAATTCTCATCTCACATGCATATTTAAAACACATTTAAGGAAATATTTATTATTTAAATATACGTAAACTATTTTTATGGTCTAAAAATCGCTTAATTTTTACTGTAATTGTAAAGCCCTGCAAGTATATGCTACTACTCAAATTTAAGTTGATTGTTAAAAATTTAGACTTGCTATCAGAGTGAACATGCACCTTCCTTGTTGTAGAGTAACACTTGGCCATTCACAAACATATGGTGGAAAAGCATGCATGCAATAAATATCAACATGGATTGTTTACTTCCATTGTCTCTCGGAGGATGAATGCTGCAAAACAATGTGTTTACTAGCAATACTAGGCCAAATGAAGGGATGAAAGCTTTTCTGAATGAAACAGCACATGCCTAACACTTTCTTAGTCTTTACACCTGGTGAATTAAACTAGCATTCCTAGAAAATGCTATTAATTTTTTATATTAATGCCTCAATAACCAAAACACAGATGCAAATGGTTTCTAAATGGATTGAAAAGATATTCTGTTCTCTGTTCTCAAAAACCCAAACTATGTTTTTAAAACATTTTGATCTGGCCATATCGATAACAGATAACTAAAACAAATGATCCTGAATCTTATGGCGTCCAGAAAAATGTCACACACTTACCTCGTCTACATTCTCAAAGGCGTTGATGACGTCGTATGGCAGACAGGACAGCAGGTCGATGACGAACCAGGTCTTTAGGTAGTTCATTCGAATCAGCTTTGGGTCTGAGATGACCTCCCCGGCGGGTCCCACGAAGGTTGTGTGGAAGTTTAAAACAATGTCCACCAAGAAGATGACGTCCACGATACTGTCCACCACCAGCCACGTCACGTTGTTCTGCTTGGTCTTGAAGGAGACGTTGTAGGGCACCATGATGGCCGTGTAAAAAGTGAGGATGAGGATGACCCAGTCCCAGGTGGTCTTGAAGAGGCAGTAGTGGAGGATGATGTGAGGAGGGGTCTTGGGGGTCTCTTGCTTGTACTGAGGTAGAATATCTGATCCGAGCTGCAGTACCTGCAAAAGTGCACTTTTCAGCAAAACTCAAGAAAGCCAACAGATATACAGAGGACTCTAAAAATCCCTCAGGGCTTGAGTTAAGTCCTCCTGAGGGAAGGAACTCTTAGATGTTGAGCTGATCTGAAAGCCTCACTGTAGAAACAGTGTCGGTGTCTAAAGTTCGTTGTCTATTATACTTGTCTTTTCCATCATGTACTGTACAACTTCTATGCATTTAGTGTCTTAAATTTCTGTGGAAAAGCTCCTCAAAGCCAAGTGACTACAGAATCAGTGACTAATGTACAATTTTCCAGCTGGGTTATTAACATAATCATTTATAGGACAGAATAGGAAACCAGGCCTTCTTTGAACATATGCTAATTCCTGCTAAATAAAACATGGCAGAAAATCACATATCCTCCATACCTCAGCTAAGCGGGAGTGCTTGTGGACATTCTCTCCTTTGTGCACTGTGGGCTGCAGCTGTTGTAACACTCCTCTGCTGCTAGTTAGGGCACGAGTCAGACGGGCAAACTTTCCCCAGCCTGCGGACAAACACATAATATCAGCCTGTGACATGATGATTTTAGACACTGAGCTATTTTCTGGCGTATTTGGTGAGTACTAGAGCTAGGTTTTACAGCTTGTGGAAATTGCAGACATAGAACCATGTAATTTAGATATCAGTGCGGTATATTCTGTTTTGTTAGATATTTGTTTAGTGTTTTGCAACAATTGCAAAACAGTTTATATCTAGGCTATTATGCCTGGATTACCAACTGGGTGTGCAGGGCAAGAAGGGCGGCAGAAGTCCAAAGTTTGTGTTTGGATAAATTTATAATGAATAAATTTTACAGATTTTAACTGGAATATGTGCCCATGTGGCTGACACTAAAATTGTAAATGACCCCAACTTCAGTGTCTCTCAGCCTAGCTATTAATACGAGATTGTGTTGGGTACTGCAATTTCTAGTCTAACAATAATGTTTTTGGGCATTTGCATAAGTATAGTCCCTACTCTTGAATAATGCAGTAGGGGCCCGAGCTGGTTAGAGATGCACATGGGTCATGGCCCGTGAAGGAGGCCAAAACTAAAACCTGTAGCTGCTGTAGCATAGTACTACCTGCTGATGCAGGGGATTGAACTATAATCCTAATTTTGGATTAATTCCACATCCTGTGGTTTGTGATTGCCTTTTTACACAAATTTACTTACTACCTGGGATATTTTCAGCAGTTATGCAACAAGCAATTTTTAGTGCTGCTAATGCTACTATCTGATGGGGTGGTTACTTGACTCAGTGAGTACTTCATGGGGCAGATGCACAATGCACAGGGTCAAAAGATAATTGCTGCCAGTTTTGTTTGCTCTCGCATTTTAGATAAATCCCTGTTTTTCTTTCACATTTAATAACCGCTGTATAATTTTATTTTATTTTCTTCAGGATAGATTATTATTGGACAAATTTTAAGCATGATCAGCCAGACATTCTATAAAAATGTGAAAATGCGGGCATATGAAAAAAAAAATAAGACAGAAACATTCAAACAGATTTCAGGTGTTGCAATTGCAAGAGTGTCCACTGACTATAACATTTTATTGCATGTATTTATTTGAAACTGAAAAGTATTAGTGGCCAGTAAAGCAATGTGCACTACTTTTTCTCCCATTCAGACCACTAAGGGATTTGTATTGCTTTTAGTCTGCAGCCACAGAAAGGATTCCTTCAGACAATGCTAATAAATGCTGATGAAGTTTCATTTTCTGACTGTCACCTTTGGAAGAATCATCTTCAATGGGCTGTTTAAAGGCTGTGATGTCACTGAACGTGCAAAGAAACAGGACCACCTTCTCTTGTTCATTGCGAATGGGAGCGATTTTCACAAAGAACCAAACAGGCGTCCCTGAAACACAAACAAGACAAGAAAAAATATGCTGATGTATATCATCTGATTATTTTGGAGGAGACGGCACTGAATAAATTTAGCAGCAATTCATACTGTATTGTGCAAGTGCAATATGGAAAAATGCTGGACTTTCAGAACCGTCCATGAGTTCCTGTAACACCTGCAAGTGGAGTAAGGTTACACCTGCAAGCATAAACAAATACTGCACCACATTTTCCAGGAAAGATTTCTCTGGTCAACCAATTAGCACATTTCTACAGAAGTAGAAATGTTCTGAGCTGCCTTTGAACTCTGCCGTATGTTACAAAGGCTGTGAATATATTTGCATGACAACAGATTGGAAACTCACATTTTTTTAGTTTGCTTCACATATGGCAGTGCTACTTACTGTTCTTCTTGTACATTAGTATCTCAAATGAATTCATCTCGTAGTTCTCAAATGTTAGTCGCACTTTCTCAGTCGTGTCCTTGTCTGTGAGCTCCCCATACATGAAACTGGCAAAACAAAGGGAAATGACATTGTGAATTTTTAATAGACATTGGCATAATGGAAAAGCACAGACATCCTTGCACTACAGGAACACAGCTGAGCAAAGCAAGAATATTTAAATATGTTAGGGACATTCTTCTGCCATGTTTCCCTGGGTAAGGTAACAGTATTTTCTTTTGTTTTGATATTTTTTTACATCATTTCATGTCACCATTTTAAACTTCCAGATCATGTCCCATGTTTCCCTCTTTTGTACCTCAAATTCTTTGGAAAAAATGGCAACAACTTTAAATAAATTGCTCATTTCCCCCACAACAAAATGTCACAGCATTTATTACAATTACCATTAAACTGTATACACCAGTGACATTGGTTTGTAGTAGGTCACATACAGACTTTCCTCCATGTTCAAAGGCACACTGTGTAATTACACTGTATGGAATAATACATAATAGAAGATGATTAAAAAAACATTGAAGTGCATCATGAAGACACAAAAAGATTAATGGTTCTGAGTGTCTAATAAGCTATACACAAACTACCTCGCAAAAACAAATGAAACCTGAACAGGGGTCAAGCAAGCATGAACACATTTAACCACGCTGAGACATTCATCTCACTTTGCTTGTTACTGCCACCCTCAGCAGCAGCCTGTTCTAGCATGATCTAAATATAACTCCGGAGTTTGTGATGAAACACAAAAGGAAAGCTAAATTTAATGAGACCACATTCTGACGCTGCAGAGACTCTTCAGAGCGATGCTTGATGTAATATCACTGATGAGTGTCCTCAGAGCCAGGAATGGCACTTTCACACTGACGTTTTCCAACAAAATACTTTCTTTCTTTCTTTTTTTTTTTTTTGCAATTGACTTACCATGCTAAAAAACAAAAAATATAGTCCCACAGGTTTGTGATTACATATGTTATAATCGACTATAAATACATGCTTTAAGATAGATCAGACAACCCACAGACACAACGTTTTGGGTGGATAACGCTATGTAATCCACATTGTCTACTACTCTCCAAGAATTTCTTTCAGTAACATGGTGACAACATGTTCTATAATAAAAGATCACAGATATAAAAAACGTCTACATGTTATTACAGACTAAAACACTCCTTCTATCACACTCTACTTTATGCCTTTTCTTTATTCATAATCACCAAAGATCAATATTGTGAGTTATTCAAAAAAATTTCTGGTTTCACCAGGTTAATCAAGATATCTCTTATATCTCTTACATATGGTTCAACTAAAGCAGAAAAAAATGTGGGAAAAGAAAAAATAGTAATAATAAAATAAAAAAATGGGTGTGCAACAGGAAAAGCTGAAAAGACAGTACTGTTTGATGCTGAAGAAATGGGGGACACAATACCTACTGTAAATTGAGCACTCTGAATTTGAGACATAGTTTAAGATTTTTGAAAGTATCACAGCTCCACCAAATTTCTGATGTAGGATCATGTGGGGGCTTTTGGCTTTGGATTCTTTCAAAGTGATATATCCATTTACTAGAATCAATCTTTTCAGGGTGCACACAAAAACCTGCTGCAAATCAAATATTTCTACACTGAGAGAAGCATGTTTTCTGCTGGATCTTGAGTAACAAATCAGCAGATTTTAGTGCTGGTTTGGCCAATTCCTCCTGCTTACAAGTGCAAGACTCCACTGCATCTAGCAACATAAAAATAAGCCTAAACTAAATTGTCACACTCTTTATTCTGTATTTGAATTGGCAGGGGTTCTAAGGCATATGTTTAGGGACCTGAAGGACTAAATCAGTAATAGCTGCAATGCTGGCTGTGACAGACACTATCTTTCACAACAGAGAAAATCTCCCACGGTTTTAAAATCTGGCAGTACCAAATGTTTCCATGTGATCCCTATGATTTAGTGGTTATTATGCTTATTATAGGCAAAATCAAAAAGGCAGAAGTCCAAAAACTGTGCACTTAAATAGCAATACTACTCCTTTTAAGAATTCATGTATGTTATTCCTGTTTGAACATAAATAGGGATACAGTGAGCAGCTCCAATTGTTACTGCTTGATCACATCATAGATTTATGTCACTACCCAAAGCTCTTCCTACTGAGTTATTATGAAGATCAGTAGAGAGTTTTGTGGCTCTTTGTGGTTCAGTTCTATCTTCACCACCACAGCTCAATGTAATGCCTGCAGAGCTGCTGCCCCTACCAGCTGTCACTCTCAGTGTGCCTTCATGAAATGAATAGTTAACAAGTTTTCGCTGTACTGCTGAGGTTAACTCCTGCATTAACTCCTCCACTGTCTGATTATCAATAAGAAGTTATGCAAAGATATCAAATCTGAACACACTACATGCTACAGTGGTATAACTGCAAAACAAGAAGGCACTCAGTAGAGCACAGATCTCTGCCAAGGCTGCAGCTAGAAATTACAGCCCTATTAGTCCTACGTCATGCCACTTGCCACTAGGCAAATCTGATGTCACAGGACACTCCCCTTTTGGGCTAATCAGCATGAAAAGTTGGTCTGTGCTGGCTTGACCCATAACTAAGTTTGTGATATTACATGGATGCATTTTGAAACTACAGCCGTGTTTGTGCTAAGCCCCGCCCACTGATATGCCCCTTGAAGCCAGCTAGACTGAGAAGTGAATCACTTCTTTGCTGACCCATGACCAACCTTCCCACCAAGCTTCATGCAAATCTATCCAGTACCTTTTGAGTCATCCTGCTAACAGATGGACGGATGGACAAAAGGACAGGGGTTGTTACTAGCACTTAACCCAATTTAACCCAGATTTTCAAGTCCAACCGGACCTTTGCCCAAAAAAGCTCTGTCTGAACCCAACCCAAACACTTAAGCCTTTTCTTAACCCGAATCTGACTGGAACTCATAATAGGCATTAATTAATTTGCACGCTGGATAATGATCTCACGCTAAACAATGTTTTCCCCCCTCATAATCCTGTAGGCTATGTTATGGTTTGATGAGAGGATGAGATGAGAGGAGAGGAGAGGAGAGGAGAGAAGAGGAGTCTCATTCCCGGAGAGACAGGAATCATCAGTAGTCAAGAGGACCAACTGTCAATTTACGGGCCACTCAGCCCGAACCATACCAGCACTAAGAAATTCAGTCAGAAATTAAGCCCAAACTAAGCTGAACCCATCGGGTCCCACTGGAACTCATGGGATCCTTTCCTCTTTGTGCATAAATGTCCAGGTTTAGCAATCAAATAACCCCCTGCCAGAGGTTTCAACTCTTTGGCGGAGGTAATAAACACATTCTACTTTGAGATAACGCATTGTTAAGACCCTGTCTATCTCCTGCGACAGTTCTCAGCTATTAGCCACTCCAACAATCCAAGTAAACCATACAAGGAGCAAAGTGACAGCTCCATCATGAGGATATTCTGTTAGGGGACAAAACAGAAAAAAATAGCAGTGAGGTCTGCTTTGTCAGTGTTTTACTTCAGGTTCTTTTGACACAAGCATGAAACCTCTGGAGTACCATGTCCTCTCTCTGACTGGAGTACTGGGCTGGCAATACTTTGATTATCTTGGCTTGGCCGGCAAAGATGAAGCTCATCCAGATTAATGAGACAGTCTCACACAAGGAGCACCACAAAGAGGCAGAGAGACAGTTCATGTGGTGCACTCCTGTCCTCAGCTATAAAATACTAGGCACAAATCAAGTGAATGAGCTTGTCTTCTGTTTAATGTGCCTAGGTGGAGGAAGCTTCCTTAAAGCGCAAATCAGATCATATTACAATCTGTGAATATTCATAAAACAAACATTTTACCTCCTTTACTTTTGAAGATCATTAGTAATGTTGGCAAGATTAGCTTACATGTGTTATTCAAGCACATTTAGTTGAACACATTTTTTAAAACGCACACAAACATCCTCTCGCCTACCTGCAGGTGCTGCTTTTCTGCATGACTTCAGCTCTGTGGTAACCCGACAACTTGCAGAATCCATCATTGCTGTAGACAATGGGCCAATCCACTATCTGAGCATTTCCAAGGACAAAGTTGGTATCTGTTTAAAATCAAAGAAGAGAGAAAAGTCCAAATACTTGAGGGGTTATAGTACACTATAACAACAGATATCAATACATAATTAAGCTACATAGTTCTGGTGGGGAAAAGGCTAATGCAAATTTCATTTTTACCTCAATCAAAACCAAGGATTTTGGGGAAATTCAATTGAAAAATTATGCAGTGGAGTAACAATTGTCCAAAGAATGACACGATTTACAATGCAAATGTGAGAGCAAAAGCATCATTTGGCAAGTTTTGAATGATTGTAAACTGAGTAAGCACCATAAGCTGCTTTAGATTACATTCGGAGTCTTTCACTGGAACAAACAAGAGTCAAGTGCATTTTGAATTTTTACTGCAATCTGCTTTTCTTTCCTGTTGACTATAAAACTGTAGGCATTCACATTTCTGAATTTTCTACCCTTTGTTTTATTTGTAGTGCAAGTATTGGTGTGGTGTACTTACTGAGAGTACTGGAAAACAACATCTCATCCAATATTAAAAGCCCACCGTGTGTACAACTGTGGCTTTTCCTGGAAAAGTGCACATATATCTCCTTCATGGATTCTCAGCATGAATCTTGTTATGCAAGAGTAAAGACAGAAACAAATCTGGCGGCCAGTGGTTGACCTTAGGTTTAGATCTATATATTGGTTTACCAATATAATGGGCCAATATTGGCCTTTCATTCAATATTAGATACCAGTGAGGAAGAGTCAACCACTGCTTATATGGCATGGGTTACTCCCTGACAGTGACATAATGTAGCTTCATTAAAATCTGCATCATAACATTATTTTGTTTTTGTAACTTCATCATTTAAAGGCAGTGTGTATCCCATATTTTCCCTTGCCTGCTAACCTCCTGAAAAGAATTTTGTTTGGCTGGTTTTCCGTGAATAGTTTTAGTGTCCATGCTGGTCTAAATGCTGCGTCCAGGGGTTTTTCCACCCTGACAAGAATAAAATTCTGGGGGAAACACTGAACACTTTCAAGTTTTTGTCATAGCAAGGGTCAACTTGAAAGACACTGAATATTGGCACAAAATATCTCCTATCATCAATTTTCAGTCTAAAACAATCAGTATCGACCTACAAAAGGCAATATAGGTCAAACCCTACTTAATATGTTGTGGAATACACTGAATATGTTCTCACATGGTCTGTTTTGCATGGTTAAAAGACAAAAAAAATTTGTAAAAAGGTTAGTAAACCTAAACAATGCCTGAGTTGCATGGATATTTTAAAAATGCCCATCCTATTTTGTAAATGTCAGATTTTTAAAATTCTCATACTGTTATTCAGCTTCATTACATACAGGTGCACTATGCAAAACTGCAAAAGGTCGACTGAAGTGGGGCCCTTTTTGACTCAACTGACAAAAAATGTGGAATAAACACATAATCTATTAGTGGATCAGGGAAACGATCAAGCAGACCCAACCATCAACTGTTACATATTTCACATTTTTTTGTCAGTAGAGTCTAAATGGTCCTTACTTCAGTTGACCCATGGGAATTTTGCATGATGCACCTTTAAACCCTAAATCTTCCTCCACGTTAGCTGAACTTAAAGGCTAATTCTTCTGTTTTTCATTTAGCTGTTTCAGATCTGTTTTTTTCTTCTTTTTTAATTAAAAATGACAGATACTACAGGCAATTCATTGTGCTCTGTGGTATTTGCCAAGCAAACATCACAAAATTTAGCCAGTGCTCAAGATAAATGGGTAGATTTGTTTTAAATTCATGACTAAATCATTTTAAATCAGACCCGTCATCTTGCGTGAATACAGACCATCGCTTTTTGCCTTTGATTTGTTAGAAATACAAACAATGTCAGATTTAGAATAGTACCAAATTACATGAATACAATCTCTATGACTGCAATAAAACACTTCATTGGCAAACTAGAAATGATTATTTGTTCACACATCTGCATGTTGGGATTCAACATTTTACCCAATAAACATCGACATGCACAATCACAAGGGTCTTGTCTATAAAATGTGGTTGGTTTGCCAGTTGGCCATGACAAAAAACTGCCAACTCAACTTCACTTTCAAGTAAGGCCAATTCAATAGAAATACAGGGGCAAAAACTAAGATACCGAGAAACTGGTGAAGTTCATGGATTGTAGACTTAGAAGTCATTGTGGAGTGAGAAATTTTCATTATTTAACATAAAACAAACTTAATCTATCCACATAATTGTGCTTAAAGGAAAAGAGGTCTTCTAAAATATTAAACAATGTGTCACTGTCCAAATATTTATGGAGCCCACTGTCATCCTGGTGGGGTGCAGGTGTAATTATCATCAGGTTGGCTGATGATAATAACAGGAAAAAATAAAAACTAAAAAAAAAAATCTCGCATTAGTGCCTTAAAGGACAATTTTCACAGCAAGACTTAAAGCAATCCATCCAGCTAAGCATAAAGCACTAACATAGGGGTGAGAGAGTGGGAGAAGGAATTCAAAACACCATTACCACAAGAGACATAATGACAATTTCAGACACACAACACAGCGATGTATGGTGACTAACTTTTCTATGACCACAGCACAATAAAACACATTGAAATGACCACTATAGGCACATCAAAGTACTTGTACAACATGACTGCACGAGACGTTCCATGCCAATGTGTTATTTTACAATGATCAGATGCCTGTTAATACTGAGGGTAAACAAGCATGTGTTATTAACCCTAAAAATCTATTCTAGGTTCTAAAAATCTACATAAGCCTAATTAATAAGTGCTTTGTAAATTAACAGCATTTGGTATAGAACATTTGGTGATATACTACAAAGAGAGGGATATATAAGAGAGAAAGAAAACAGAGGCAGCACTCCAAACTATACTTTATAGTACCTGTCTGTCTATGTGACAGTGTCCAAACTGAAATTTTTAAAAA
>OMKZ01052762.1:66010-83929 GCA_900302535.1 Neoniphon sammara
CTGAAATTTTTAAAAAAGAAAAAAAGGAGTTAACAAATAACAGTGAGAAACATCCTTGAATGTCAGACAAAAAACAGTGGAAAGTGTCAAGCAATAAAGTGACACAACAATTTACAATGCTGCTGTGATCCCAGCAATCATCACAGTGTTGCTCTAAGCTGAATAAATGCTAGCTACAAAACATCCAGAGAAGACTTCAAAACATGAGTGAGACTACAGTGGCTCTTTGCTTTTGCTGTGTTTCGGAGGATCTTGACAGTCATTTTGTATATATTTGCATACATACAATGATTTTATTGTAGTTCACACAATTGCTCATGATCTTTTCTGACAATGCAAATTTTTTATAGCGTTTTTTGGCTGATTTATGGACAGCTGATTGATCACCCTTGAAGTTAAAGCTGCCGGGCCAAAAGATCACTGGCTCACGTGCCCAGACTGACAGGGGGTTTACTTGTATATCAAGCTGCCTTTCACTACAGAAACAGGAGATACTGTAAACTGGGCCTCTGTAAATTAAAGGAGTAGTTCACTTTAAATGCAATGCACCTTTAAATGTGTACAATGCAAAATTGAGGGTTGAATGACGTGAGGACCATTTAAACCCATTTGAGAAAACCATGTGAAATAAGGACTTAATCTGTCAGTGAATCAGACCGACAATGAGAACCATGTAGACTCAACCATCAAATTTTGTGCCTATTCCATGTCAGATCCTGACCCTCAGCAATTTTGCATTATGCACCTTAAAGGATATAAAAATATGTATGCATAAACAGAATCAGCGTGTCATGTAAATTATTCATTTTATTCTGGACAGTTTAGCTAAACTGGCAAATGGCTGAACATGAACAGATTTGTCTATACCAAGAACGAGAGAGACAACACTGTAATCGTGGACTGTGTCATCAACATATAGCATGGCACTGCTCCACTGACAATGAATGAATGAGAGACCGATGTTATATAAAATGAATAAAGCTCATTTTTTGGTGTACAAGCAGAAAAACATATTATGGCTCCACCCCCTCTCATCCCACCCACACTGCCTCTGAGAAGCAGCGCTGTCTCAGTGGCATCGCAGATTAAAGTCTTGGCTCTTTGTTTCTAGCTTTAGGAGAGATTTATTGCTGGCTAATCCATACTAGACCGCCCAAGGTCATTGGAATAACAAATGCACATGCATTTGTTTTTAGAGTGGATTTTCCCTTTAAAAAAAGCATACACATCTTATAGACCCAGATACCAGATGTACAGCTGAAGAAAGCCTCGTTCTGATGAAATGGATGTTATCCTTTCTGAACAAGTTGTTCCTTGCATCATATTGTAGATATTTACAGGAACAACAGTCTAAAGGAGCCCATGTGCACGTGTGTGCGCGCACACACACACACACATTGCTGTAGGTTTGAAAATGAATCACACTCTACTATCCAGTGTCATACCTCTTCTGTCTTTCTCTGTCCAGTTCTTAATATTACACTACTCATACTTTTCAGGCGTGTTCAGCTCTCTTCAGATCTGGACCACATACAAGACTGAGATTTTTATTTGTCTCAGTCACAGAATAAGATGTGAATTTACTTAACACATAGGAAGCTGAGTTGTGCACACATTAGAGAAAGTGCGCAATTCTACACTGATTCTTCCCAAATTGTACTGTTGCCAGTTAAAATTGAGAGGTCTGATGTGTATGTATGAATACATGCTTAGCAGAAAGTTTCAAACACTATCAAACAAGGCTGGATAAAAGCCATAAATTGCCAATTTGCAAAATGATCAATCATCAGTTGTACCACAGTAACTCCAAATCCCTCTAGTGCTGGTACGGTTTAGTGGTTTAATAGTATTAGTACGCCTGTGCCTTAGTGTCCATATAATTGGGGCTCAGGCGATGCTGCGAAGTTTCAGGGGATGATGCTGGACAGGGGAGGTTGGGTCGAACATGTGTGAGGTCAGTCTAGACTACATTTGATGATAATAGTAACCTACAAAATCACAAGGCTCTTAATAGGCTATTGCTGGACTTCAGACAACACTGCAGGTATCTCTGGTATAGACTGTCATACAGTATTATGCCATTGTACATTTGATTGTGGTGAACATATTTTTTTGTAATTGTTTTTAGTAAGATATATTATTAAATGTTGTTTTGATATTATGGACTTTTGAAGGAAGAGAAAGAGAGAGAGAGATCCAAACCAAATCAAAATCACAGTCCAGCTTATTGAGCCACAACATTCACGACTCTGACATTTATTCTGCTTTAATATGCGGGCTTTAGGCTACTCAAGAACAATCACCATGTCAATACACTTTGCTTGCAATCACCTGTAGAAGCCCAAAGTGCAACTGTTTAGAAATCGCCATAATATCCCAGTATATTGAGTATGGTCATCAATCGTGAATTTTATAGGCTAAATTATTGGTATTTCTTTTTTTCTTTTTTTTTTTTTATCGCCTATTACTAATAATCCAATAGGAACTCTATCTGGCGTCTAAATAATCATGCTGTAGGGTAGTAGCCTTGTAAATCATTTTAAATTTCTTATAAGATTCCTGTTGTTGGTCCTCGTTAATGGTACGGCTATTTTAAGTAACGGCAGTTTTTCCAATCAAATGTTTTTATTCGAGCAGGATTTAGGTAGGCAAAACAATAGCATACATTTAAACTTTTAGATGTACAGAAAGGAGACTATACTGTCACAATTAGCTTGCTTCAATTTCAATCAATTAGGCTAATTAGTAGGCTGGATTGCCTTTATTGGGCGGGTAGTTTATAAGTCAAGTTTGTACAACGGGTCATTTGTTTTGTCTCAAAGCTGCATGTGCAGAAAATAAGCCTAACCCTTACCGTTCGACCGTCTGACAATATTCTCCAAAAAAGTATTCTGAGGGGCCACAAGTCCCCTCCGACCCCCCGCCATCCTGTCTCTTCACTCAGTCCGCTGCGGATGAATCGCACTCCTAAACCTCTGACTGTCACTCCAGGCGTTTGTCTTCATGGTCTCCGCTGTTTAGAGAATTTGCATGGGTTTCTTGGAAAGGGGCTGTCAGCCGAGTTATTACCTCGGCACAGTTAGAGAGAGAGTGTCGGGTTGCGTCGGCGCACCTTGTCATCCAAAGGGGGAGGAAAACGACGCCTGAGCGCACTGAGCTCCGCACAAGAGGGGCTGTGGCCGTGGCTCCTAAAGGTGGCCGTTTGCTGCACTTCGACCGCCACCTGCTGGACATGTACTTACATTACGTAAGACTGTTGTGTGTACTTAGGATGAAGCATGCGGTCAAAAAAATTATACAATAAATAAAATAAAATAAAATAAATGTTGCTATTATTTTGACAGATACTGCAGTTGCGATATGATTCACGGTTTTAGTGGGAATAATTTTTGCATCATTTTTTAATTTTAATTTGCACTGATTTTTGCTGGGGTCTGTACCAAACAAAGATGTTCTCGTACATCTGGTGAATAAAATTTGTTGGCCAGAGCATCTCTTGAGCACCACTTTATTTATAATGGTTTTTTTTTTTTACCTTTTACCACACATTTATCTAAATAAAATAAATGAATGCATAAATGAATAATATAAAGTGCAGCTACTGCAGTTTGGTTATTGCACTGTTGCCATATTGTGATTTTGATAAATTGTTCACCCCCAGTCTAGTCTGTACTCTGATGCAGAATTCAGTATTTTTGCAAAAGTAATCACAATACTGTTTTGGTACATTAGCGTGTGCTTGTACCAGTTATAATGACATTATGATAGTGCACTCTTTATATGCTCTTTATGTTTCGTAAGGCATTACAGTAATATTCCAATATGGACTTAATTTTTCTATGATGTTTGTAATTGTATTAAATGTGTCATTTATAGTTCTTTAAGTAAGCCTTTATTTGGACAATCCACTGCTGATACTCATCTGTCAGCTAGCAAAAGTAAAGTCCAACAAAGTGTCACTCACTTATTTGGTGCATCTCTAGAGACCAGGTAAACCCAGCCTGAGCCTGATGCCAAACTGAAGATTAACAACTTAACTTATACACTATTGTGAGTATCCTCAAATTTGGTATACATTTTAGTCATACAAACAATACAATCACTTGATAAAAGGTATCAGTATTGGACTATCAAAATAAAGTGTGCCTATTCTTTTTCATGAAGATGTAATGATCTGGGCATGCTAGACCGAATAGTGAGAGGGGGAAGTGATGGTCAGCAACAAAGTGTGGAATCTGATTAGTAACTTTTTAGGGATTATTTATGTCAAGTCATAGAGAGTGTATTTCCACTTAATGCAGTTAAACTGCTGTGGACCCTGGAGTGATCAAGTTAAGTGAAACTTCCCTCAAAATGAAAACAATCAAACATGCATCCAAACTAAAACCAATGCCCAAAGTTCTTTTAAACTCAACCACTTAAAATAGTCGCAAATAGTTGTGCCAAACAGGAATGTTTCTATATTATATACATATTTATATCTAAATATTTATATATTTATTTCGCAAGTGGTGCAGCTCAAAACATTTATATGTAGCAGGGACAATTACACTATATCCACTACTTCCTTTTGTCTAGCTTCTCTGTAACTCCTAGATCTGTAAGAAGCCACTAATGTTAGAGGCACATATTTGGGGCCAAGTGAGATCTGAACTGGCCTGTCCTGAATTTAATTAAAACAGTTACAGTTGTGATCTTCACATAAAATGTCATGACTTAACATAAAAAAAGTCAGAGGATTCAAAAACCTAAATACATTCCTTCCTGGTTTTTAAAGTTTAAAAAGTGTCTGGTTTCCACCGCAGTTGAACTAGCTGTTGAGGGAAAAAAAACAGCTGAAAGTCATGATCAAATCCAGTAAAACTGCACAATAGTACATAAAATACAACCCAGTGAATTCTTGTGAAGCAACCAATTTGAAAAATCCCTGCCAAGATTTTTCAAATTCCCAGACTTTTCCCAGGAATATACATCTCAAAACTCCATATTCCTGAAATTTCATGACCAGCAGTTGATTTTCTTAACTTGAAAACTTATATTGTTGATGCTTACCAAAATAAACTCCACCATATCAGGTTTAAAACTGTTAGTATCTTTTTATCCAAAGTAACTTCATCAAATATATTGTTTACATTCACACTGTGGTGTCAGTTTCAATTACAAAGTCACAAATAAAATGTTTACTATTTCATTCTTTTAATATATAGTGACATAGATGCAAGAAAAATGTCAACTGTGGACTTGGTTCATAAATTATTCGGGCACCTTCTCAGCTGAGATACTAAGGGCCATCACACATCAGTATACATACAAAACAGAGCTTGTCTACATAAGTAGACAAGTAAGTTACAACCAATGCCAAGGACAAAGCAGCACAAAGGAAGTCTATGCGTGTTGGAGAAAGTCAGATATTCCACTGCTCGATTTAATTTGACCAGTTCTTGGTGGTTTTCAGGTGATTCAGGTGGTCTGCAATGTACTTGTGTTCGGGAAATTTGGAGAATTTGCTCTCCTTGATGTTGAGCCAGGCCTGGGCTTTTCGCTCTGTGGCGTGGCCACACTCCTGGTCCCGAGTCATGTACGGCCGGCTGATCCAATACTCGTTCTCAGCCTCGCGCTCCAGGTGCTTCAGCATGTTGCGTTTCATCTGCCATGTAATGGGTCGTGGACGGCGGTACTTTCCAATCCACTGCTTCCCCGGGATGCCTTTCCGCAGCAGGGCCAGGGTGAGGAACATGGTCGTAAATTATCTCTGGAATGGCACACCAACAACAGCAGCTGAGTG
This sequence comes from Neoniphon sammara, assembly GCA_900302535.1. Lineage (NCBI taxonomy): Eukaryota > Metazoa > Chordata > Actinopteri > Holocentriformes > Holocentridae > Neoniphon > Neoniphon sammara. The sequence goes on from OMKZ01052762.1 coordinate 71,796, forward strand.
AAAACGACAATGCCAGTGGTACTGTTCAAGCCATGTTTGTGTGTGTGTTCAGAAATTCACTGAACCTCCCATTTCTTTTGGTGGGATTTTCTATAAACCTCAGCGTGGTCGTCTCAAATTTATTGATACTAAAGGCCTTTAAAATCATTGGGGATCTCTGTGTCTGCTTCATGGATCCTCATAGTTTATGAGAAACTGTGTTTGTTTTTTTGTTTTTTTTAGAAATAATTGTGAAACCTATTAATCACATAGCCATCTTATTATTTCATTGCCCCAACCGAGGAACACTATGACATAATATATTTGAGAAATAAATGTTTGAGCCAGTTTACTAGCTTTATTTTTTTGTAGTATTATGAACTGTAAAACTAATTAATTCTACAGCTGGCTGTAGAAATCTTGGATAATATAAGAGCAATGGATCAGGTACTGAAACAGTCTAGAAGAGAACCTTATTTTTTTAAAGGGGAATAAAAAATAAGTTTACTACTGCAAATGTACTCATGGCATATGCCCTTATATTAAGTCTTAATCGCTCGTTAAACCTGTGTTCACAAACTGACGCTGTGACAGATTTAGCCAACGCAAAACACTTATAATATATATTATAATATCATCTAGTAAATAACTGCGGTTTGGTAACGTTGCCTGGTGCGCGCGTAAGCTATAAGCTAGTTAGCGCTAGCTAGCTGGACAGTCCAAGGGCACCATATAAGAGTTGCAATTTAGATGCCGACCAAAAACAACTGCAGTGACAGAGCTATTGCTCGCCTCACCTTCTTAATACGATGGGTTTGGTTCACCTTTCGAAGTCAGCCGATAAAAGTTAGGTAAATGACAAATCAAGAGGCGACCACATTGGACAACATAAGGGTTGAACAGTGTAATGTGTACTTCCTGTCTCTTCTACGGCGCACGGGAGGGAACAAAATAGTTGATGCTCGGAGCGCAGTCCATATAGAATTGCATATACGAGTCATTCCATATAGTAGAACTATAGCCACAAGGTACAGTTCGCTCACCTTGCTAAGTGGTCATTTTTCGTGTTAGGCGGGGTTTGTGCTGACAGTTCTGAATGCTGTGAATCATGTGATTGGGTTACATTCATCAGCTAAGGCCATTTATGATCTGTGATAAGTCTGACTTGTAGAAAGTGTTGATTTACCTTGAACGTCGACTTTATTGTTGGTTCTGATAATAACACCATAGGCTATCTAATGTAAAAATCACTCAAGAGCTCCTGCTTTTTGTCCCATTCATCCCCTGCACTATATTCTGCCATATATCCAGGAATGTGCAGGGCTACCGTCTGTGTCACTGTTTGGCCTTTTTTTTTTTTTTGGTGTCATTTTCACTATATTGCTGCTGTCAACTTTAAATTGGCATAATGTGGTAATACATGTAACAGTTTCTCTGACAGGATGTTAAGTTACAATGTGTGCTTTAGATAATTATACACAGTTTTAATGTGTTTTGACTTTAAGTGAGAATTCTGCATTTTGTATCAAAGCGGTGAAATTTTGGTCCACTAAGAACATTGTTATGCTATGTGCATGCAGTGTATGAAAAGGTGAGCTCAGTACTGACAAATACTTTAAAGGTGCCTTGTGTTAAACAGTCGGTCTTAATCTGAATCCAATTCTCACGAAAATGCACACTCACACACAAACACACCGACGAAGGAGCTGGATGAGGTAATGGTCACTTAGCAGGCTTACGACATCGTTACCCTTTCCTCCACTATCTGGGCTCCTCCTCCAGGAAAGCATGTTTATATAAAATAAACTTCACTGTGTCCGACACCGTTTCCTCGTTTTATTCCGGGGACTGTATACAGCGCTCTGTTGGTATAAACTGACAGCAAGAAGACCAGAATGTTTGTTTTGCCATTTTTTTCAGCGACTACCTGGACTCTGCTGGTTCTCTTTTTTACTCTGCTGTTATTGTGAGCACTTTAACTGTCTGTTTATCTTAAATGTTTTTTGTTCATTAGCCTATAAGTCGTTCTAGTCAAATGCGGCCCTCAGACATATACGCCTGATACACTTTTTAACCGAAACTGCAGGAGCTTCATAACAATTCGCTTGAAGACGTATTTTATAATAATATAGATGTACTTTATAATAATAAAGATGATGATGATGATGATGATGTTGCAGTACCTAACAGTACTGCAACAAGCGGGAGCAAGGCTAACTCTCTCTCTCTCTCTCTCTCTCTCTCTCTCTCTCTCTCTCTCTCTCTCTCTCGTAAAATAGGTATGGCATTTGGCCAAATAGATTTTTCAAAAAGCTGGGCATTCCTGGACCAACACCTCTACCTTTTGTGGGAACAATGCTAAACTTCCGGAAAGTAAGTGATCATAAATTGAGTTTGTTTCGGATCTTTCGTCTTTACTCTGCACTCAAATGTCAAGTAAATGTTCGTAAGCCCTAACATACTTTTTTCATTACACAACGGCTTATTAATCCAATTGCCATCTTTTAAAGATGCCTATTTACTTTCTGACATTGAGGTGTAAATATTATTGAGTGGGGCTGATGGAGCACACTCCTGGATTATTAATGTGGATTGTGTATGCCGGAAATAGTTCTTATAATTTAAAATTTGTTATTATATCTATAGTTTTCTCCCCTCTACTATGAACCAATGGTACTCTACTCTTAGGACCTGGATGAGTACGTAATTAATTAGTTGTAGTGAAAGGTTAAAGGCAGTTGGACTTGCTGTGCAGTCTTGAAAACATTTTGCTTCTCATCTAAGAGGCTTAATCCTCAGTTCTGATGTGTGGTATGGAGTTGGATAGTTGCAGAGGTAGTCCTATAGTCCTTAGCAAGCGCGGGCTGGCCATCGGGAGGTTCGGGAGGACACCCGAACGGCCGGTCCATTCCAGGCCGAACCGGCCGATGTTCAGAACGTTTTATAGTATGGCCCGCGGGCAGCACAAAGTGCAACGCTGCCCGTCAGGCCCCCCAATTTGGACTGATCCTCATTTTTATTGAAATGTGATTCGCTCAGTCCTTACACTGTGAAGTTCGGAAGTTTTCCTGCTAAATTCATGTATGTAACCTACATTATAAGAAGTAAGAAAGAAAGAATGGCAATGGTAAAAGATACCCAGGCAGTGGTAAAAACAAAAACAAACAAAAAAGAAAGAAAGAAAGAAGCCGGAATAAGAAATGGGTGGAGCTGAAAAGGTAACGGTTAAGAAGCATAGATAAAGAAAACGCTAGGAATTGGAAAATGTTGGTGCAGGATGCAGCCAAATGTGTAAAATTAATGGATCTTTTCCGTGGTGGAGGGGCCAAAGTCACCGTGGCCACTGTCAGCCAGGCCAGTGACGAGGCGGGACCCAGCAGCACGGACACGACAGGTTAGCAATGGTCTACTATTCAGATGCTGCTGCTACAGGGTCCTATCCTAAAGTAACGTGGCTGCTATAAACTTGAAAACACAAAGAATTTAACTTTAAACTTTTGTGATCTTTTGGATGTGTTCAGGCACACAGAACATTAATTAACATAGATAAATACATTTTTAATATAGGGATGTGTAGTTTTATGCAATATTTTTCAAATCTATTGTAAAAAAAATCTGTTGTTCATAGGAGAGAATCTGTGTCGGCCTGGTCTTGTTTTGATTCAGTGAAGTAGTGACATGTTTATAGGATACAGCAACCCATTCTAAAGTGTCTTGAAGATCTTCAGCATCATTAGATTCTCTTTATACCACAAATACCATATTCATGTTAAATTTACAGCCCCCCCTTTGCGTCCCGCGGGCAATCAGATAAAAGGCCTCTCTAAACCAAACTCCCGGGCTGAATTTCACTCCCAATACGCCCCTGGTCCTTAGTCTATCACATGACTGCCATCAATGATTCACACATGATGTCAAGGTGTCTAAAGCCCACAGAAGTCAAATGCCCACAGATTATACCTGAGGAAGTTTGTCAGATGAGTAACAAAATATCTTCAAGACTCTTCAAGTCCAGTTGTCTCTGACTCACATCTACCTGATCAGACTGATGAGGACAAAACAAAACAAAACCTTAACAAAACCTCAAAAAAGAAAATTGTAAAATAAAAGTATTATTTGTACCAAAGTAACAGGTGTGCAGAGATGTTTTGTTATCTGAGGATGCTGAAGTTCCCTGGTTTTGCTCAAGTTGTCATATTACCAGGTTCTTCTCATTATGACACATGCATTAACACCTAATTTATGTGGAGATGTAATGTGAAGTAAAAGAAAATGTCACTTTGACTATTATGTAATACACCACTCTTGGATTATAAGGCACACCAGCATTCTTGCCAATATTTGCAAGCTTATCTACACTTCATGTGTATGGTGGTGGCTGTTGGAACCTCTGTCTCCCTGTAACCTTTTATTTTTCCCCCTGAATGCCTTATAGGGACTTCGTTTTGAGAATGAGTGCCAGAGCAAGTATGGGGATGTCTGGGGGTAAGTTGTGGCTTAATGTACTGCTTTCCACAGAATCATAAATTGGGGTCAGAGTTACTTCTTGTTTTTGTGTTTGTTCAGTTCAGTTTCAGTTTTATTGGTCATATGTAGGTTAACACAGTGTCAACGGTACAATGAAATGTGTTTGACGAGAAACAGGTCAGCTCAGCAATAAGAGCACTAGTCATGGATAATACATAATTAATGTTTGGAGTTGATGTCATGATTCTGTCATATAACTGCATCATAGCAGATAGCATTTTTGGCATGCAATTTGAACTACTTGAATATTATTATTTTAAATGTCGATATTGGGATATTTACATCAATTACTGTCATGCACCACATACACCACACAGTTACACACAATTTAGTTTCTGTGGAGTAGTACCGTAATTAAAGGTGGAATGAGCTTTTTAAAACTATTGCTCTTTATCTTTTTGCAATTTAATGGCATGTAAAGGTTAATAAATCATTTATAAATTCAAGTCCAGTACATTATTGCTGTTTAACCTTTGATCAGGAGCTCTCATAATTTTTAACAGTTTTTGTCTTTATTGAGATCACATTTGAGATAAGCTGTATAATAAATTCTGCATAGCCCAATCAAAAGATCCCTGTGTACATAAACCAACAAAATACTCTGAGTGTTTGCCGTAGAATTATATTTTACACAGGCTACAAAAACTTAGAATATTAACAAGCCTCAGTGTCCTGATTTAAACAATGTAAACAACGTTATATAGGTCATTCTTAACAGTATACAGCATTTATATTTATTTCAGCTCAAGAACAGCATGCTTGTTTATCCTACACAAGTTGTATGCAGGATAAATGAGAAATGTGTGTGGTGTGGGTTGAGATAAGATATTTTTCATTTTATTCTTTTTAATCAGTAGCAGCCACTTTCTCCTGTGATATCACTGTATTTACGCACAGGTTGTTTGACGCACGTACACCGGTGCTAATGGTGTCAGACCCTGAGATGATTAAAGCTGTTCTTGTGAAGGAGTGCTACTCTGCTTTTACCAACCGCAGGGTAAGAGACTTACATCTCAGTATTATGCTGTTTGCTTGTGTTTCCATGTTGGGGTGTACCATTAAAATTGTGCATAATTATCTACAGCACACACTGTGCAACTTAACATCCTCTCAGAGAAACTGTTACAATTATGACCAAATCATGCGTGGCTGTGAGTAGCTCTTTTGTGTTTGGTGTAATATAAAATAGCAAACATTGCAATAAGATGTGTGTGTAAAGTTGCAAACCATTTTTTTCCTCGATGTTTTTTGGCCAGAAAACTAGAGCTACAAGAGCAAGCTCAGTCTGAACTCAAAATCTGTTCTAGGCTACTGGAAACTTTAGAGAATGTATGCAGCTCTCCTGTATTAAAATCATAACACTTAGTGGACTTTAACTGTACTCACAGGAAACTACCATTGAACTGGGCGGGCCTTTTGCAGACGGAATTACAGTAGTTAAGGACGAGCGGTGGAAAAGAATTCGGAGTACTATATCACCATGCTTCACCAGTGGCAGGCTGAAACAGGTAATCATCATATTTGGGTCTCAGTAAGCAACAAACCTGCCTCAACAGTGCTGGAAAAAATCGTCACAGCAGAATGGCACGTCTCTCGAGATGACTTCAGAAATATGTGATGACACACTGGCTTGTGTTGTATTCATTTGGTCTGTAAATTTTATGAAGGAGAATGAGCTGTGTGCCACTGAATGTTAGACATGTCAAAATAGTAAACTTATTGTTGTTATGTGTGCCTCATGTATTCAGCATAGCACTGTTGGTTTTAGTTTGAAAAATCAGAAACTAGACTCCATCACCATTTTAATGAGAGCCACCCAGTCCACATTATTCCTAAATTTTCCTTAATTGGTGAATCTAACAATCTATATCTTAAATATATCTATCTGTGAAGATATATCGATCGCCATACAGTATATTATCTACATATAAATATGTAGATGTTGATGGATATACATTTATAGAATTACAAATCTTCAGTAAGAGAAGAAATCCACCAAAAGAAGTTGGTACCAAAGATAGAAGCAAAAATGCACATGATTATTTTAACATCATATATTGAATTATTTCTCTTCTTTTTTTAAAGGTCTTTCCCATTGTTGGGCGCTATGCAGACCGACTCGTTGGGAGCTTAGAGAAAAGAAAATTGGATGAACCAGTTGATGTTAAAGCGTATGTCACCAACCTATCACATACAAGCATATGATCATATTTTCCTTGGAATTCTTCATGGAATTCAGGGAAGCCACATTTGTGATTTTCTGTCCTAGGTTCTTGGCACCCTACAGTTTAGATGTTGTGACCAGTGCATCCTTCAGCGTTGAAGCAGACTCCATAAACAATCCAAATGATCCTCTGGTTGTTCATATCAAGAAGATTCTTAACTTCAGATTATGGCCTATATTTCTTCTAAGTATGCACTCTCTGCACATTGTTTAGAAGTGGAGATCATTTGATTACACTGGCACCTTTGTATCAGTAGTAAATGGGCATTTTGTTTGAAACACTCATAATTTGTTCTGCTTTCAGTGATATTTCCCTTTGCTGGAAGTCTTTTAAAGCTCTTGGGTTTTAAGATGATGGATGAAGCCAGCGTGAATTACTTCTATGACATTATCAAGAAATTTAAAAACCAGCATCATGCAGAGGAATCTGTAAGTTTTTCGCCAATTACAAATGCAAAAATATTACAATCCACATATCCTGCTGCATTTGAAAATGTGATCAGTACACCTGTAAAGGTTGATATAAGAGATTCTGGATCCATCCCATTTCCAGTCCAATGTTAAGATGAATGGGGTCTAAAATATTTGACCTTGAACTGTTCAGCATTATATTAACCCTTGTCGCTTTTAAGATTGTTTTGATCTGAGATCCGAGAATGCGCTCTTTCACTGATAGGTTTGGTTTTTATCTATTTCTTCGTTGGTGTGTAGACAAGATCAGATTCGCATCTGGCCAAAGAGATATAGATTTGGACACAACATTTTAACAAGCCAGAAAATGTTTGATTTGGAAATTAATAATTCTCTCACTTAGTGTGATGAAGACAAGGTCTGCTGTCAAGAATCATAACAGTGATAATAATGATGATGATAGACTGATGTGCTTACCCTAATTTTTTAAAATTTGTGTTACACTTTTTCTAACCTCTGTTGGCCAACAGGTGATGCTGTTGCTTAGAGAGAGAGAGAGAGAGAGAGAGAGAGATGTATAAAATGATGCCTTTCCTGTGTAATTACTGCTGCTATTCCTCCAAGAGACCAATATTGGTACAGAAGAAGTGGGTCCCATCTCCACCAAAGGCTACACACTCCATTGCAAACATGGGCATGCCACCTATGTATGCCAGGTGGTGCAGAAATTGCTCTCCTGACCTGTGTTGTGTCAGCTCTTTGAATGAAACCCCCTATCCAGCACTAGAGTCTCATCCTTGATGACAGCTCTCATCCCACTACCTGTCCATTGGACCCATACCCTCCAACCTCCTGCAGGCCATTTCACCCACACTTATCCCCGCAGTCACACACATCATTAACTCCTCACTTACAACGGGTGTGTTGCCCACTGCTTTTAAGCAAGCCAGGTTGCCCTGCTGCTAAAAAAAACCTATACTCAGCCCATCTCAGGTTGAAAATTACAGGCTGGTTTCACTCCTCTCCTTCCTTTCCAGTGCACAGTCTTTAGCCAAGTCTCTGAATTCCTTTCTGAGAACAACCTGTATGACCCTAACCAATCTGGAAACACTGAGATCAGCTAGAGCTGCTGGTCAGTCCTCTGTCCTAATGATGCTTGATCTATCGACTGCCTTTGACACAGTTAACCACCAAATCCTCCTCTCCACACTTGCTGAGCTTGGTTTCTCAGGATGTGCCCTGATTTGAGTCCTACTTCTCTTGGAGTGTCTTGGAGTGGGGAAGTGTCTAAATCCCACTCTATGCCCACAGGTGTACCTCAGGGGTCAGTGCTTAGACCCCTTCTCTTCTCAATATACAAGTGTAATCATCAAAACTCTGTTCTCACTGAGGACCTCTCAAAGTTGGCCCAGTACTGCAAGATCTGGCGCCTGAAGCCAAGCCCAGCAAAAACAGTCTGCAGCGTGTTCCACCTCCACAATGCCAAAAATTAGACAAGCAACTGTATGGACTTCCACTGAAGGACTCCCAGAACCAACATACCCGGGAGTGACCCTTGACCAGACTCTGTCCCTCAATGAACAAAACATCTGAAAGGGGCAGTGGCCAAGGGGAAGACCAAGAACAACCTGCTATGCAAGCTTGCGGGCTCCAAGTGGAGAGCAGTAGCCACTACACTGTTCATCTCAGCACTGGCTCTCTGCAGCTCTGCTGCACTGTACTGTGCCCCAGTCTAGTCTAGATCATCTCACACACATCACAATGGCATAAAGCTTAAACAGTTGTGCCCGTCATTATCATGGCTCCCGACCAGCTCCTGACACCCCACCTGCCTCCCCTCACCGCCACCTCTGTGGCCTTGGTTCCATTCATTTGTTGCATGTCAGTTGAGTTTTCAGAAGGCAAGAGACTCCCATGACCTACCAGACCACACAGACATCTTCGATCCACCAACCTCCTTGTCTACCACCAAGATGGCCAGTATGGAAAAACCCCCCACCATCTGAATTCACCACCCACTCTACCTGGAAAGATGGAATCAAAGCCATTCCAAATAAACACCTGGTTTCAGACCTCACCAAGCAAGCCCCCTGTTTCAACCTCCCAAGGTGAGAGTGGGCAACACTGAACAGATTCAGGACTGGCCATGACCCCTAGCCTCTACATGTGGGGCAGGAAACCAAGTCCACTGTGTGCGCGTGGAGAGGAACAGACAGTGAAAAACATTATTGAAGCCTGCCTTCTCCAGAGGACTTGTTGCCCTTCACATGGCAGATCCAGAAGCAACTGTTGCGATGACGACCTGCTGCAATAGGTCATGAGTAGGAGTAATTGTTGTTATCAGATTGCTGCTTGTTTTGAAGAGGTTTGACTATTATATAAATTTTCTGCCTGTTTCCTGATACAAATCTGGACTCCTTTCTACGCAATTCTAGGGCCCATTTGAAAACTTGAAACTTGTTGAACTTGAACTTGTCGAAAAATGGGCCCTAGATGTGTAGTACAAGCAGTGGTAAGATTAAAAAAGAGTGCGTTCTTGTAGCCCAGAGACTCCATCTGCCACAGTATTTTCTTATAAATTCATGAAAACACTAAAATGTGTAATCACCACATATTTTATTTCAAACAATATTACTCAACATTTTTTTTAAAGTTTACAGTTCACAAGATCCAAAAACACTGTTTATTTTCACCATAGGATCCGGAACAGTTTCAGGAGCCACAAAGCCAAAATGATGAAAATACTTTACAGGTCTATAAACCACATGGCCAAATTGCATGCAAGGCATATGTAACATGTAACATATTGAAGGTATTTGAGGATTGAAGAGTACACTTGAAAAACATAACATTCATGTGACTGCACATTTTGGTGCAAGCCTTTGTCCAGAGACATTTCACAGGGTTGAAGTGTGTTGACTTTTTTGTAGCTTGTGTTGAATGCAGAATATTTCTCTGTGCTGTCCAGAGTCGAGGCGACTTCCTGCAGGTGCTGGTTCAGAACGAGATACCAGAGACAGAAGTAAAGAATGGCGAACAGCCAAGTAAAGGTATTATTTTCTAACACGCAACACTATTGGTCCAATGCTCCTCAAACCATTTCTAGGTTACAGTCAAATTTCCTTTATTTATTTATACTGTATGCATGAGAAGAGACAGTTGAGTGCTGTTTCTCACTTGAACATTGTTCACACGACAAACTAAGGTCTGAGTAACCTGACTGGAGGTTTCCTCAGTTGTTCCATTTGTACAGTGATCTAAAAGAATACCACCAGTATAGATTCACCTGCATGTGTCACCAAAAAAACATTTTATCTCCACCAACTTTGCTCCACCTGAATTAACAGTTTAATTGTTAAGAAATGTTGGTTTTGAATAAGCTTTCACAGTTGAATCAAGAGTTTTTGTTTTGCACAACAGGATAGCAAACATGATTCAGATTTAAGGCAACCTAGATAGTTTTCTTGCCATTTTCATTTTGGTTTTTTAGTCTCTTCTGGTCATATTAAAGCGGTGGAGAGAAGTCTACTGGTAACATCAGGAGAAACTTAGATTTGGAGGTCCAAGAGGAGATATCCTTGTAAATAGTTTTATCATTTTATTCCAATACTGTCACAGAGATGCAGTCAATCATTAAAACTGGAAGAACATTGTGAGACCACACAGTTTATGATGCGATAAAACTTATATGAATCACATGGCAGAAAAGAATAGGAAATACAGGATATGTAGGCAATAATTAAGGATGGAATATGTTTTTTTTGAGGCTGACACTGATATATTTCCACCCATAACAGACAACACAGATATGAATTTTTGTAAGAATCACAATGCATGTACCTAACAGATTCAGCGCTTCAGACAGGCCTGTCTTAAGACAGGCCTGAAAGACCATGTTCGATTTTTGCCAAATTTAACAATCAGCCTAATGTCAGTGTAAAAATATTTGGACAATAAGGTATTGCTTTTTAATGCTGATATTGATCAATACCAATAGTCCATATATTTTGGTTTGACCCAGCGATAATATAATGTTTTGTTAATAAATAATATGCTCTATTTTTTTCACTTTATATTATGATGGCTCATTCACTTTCTGATGTAACTGTAATAAGGAACTATTGATAAACAACATCCAGGAATTTTGAAGTGAAAGATAATTTATTTGCATACATGTCCCTATAATCAAGAACATAAATATGAGCCACTCAGTAATATGCAGCCACTTACTGAAACACAACTACTATACCTAATGCTCCTCACCTTACAGTATACAGTAAGTGCAAGATGTGTAGTTGACTAGACGTTGATATGTTGATCTGGAATTAATTCACTTGATGATTTTTTTTTCAGGTTTGACTTATCATGAGATCCTTTCTCAGGCCTTTTTGTTCATCTTTGGCGGCTACGATACCACCAGTACCACTCTGACCTACATCCTTTACAACCTGGCAATCAACACTGATGCATTGCAGACCTTGCAGCAGGAGATAGACGCCAACCTGCCAAGAGAAGTAGTTTTTTCCCTGGATTCATCATTTTTACAGTTCACAGTGCACTATCAGTAGTTTAGCTTTGTCCCAGGATCATTAAATGGTTTCTGCAGTTGAACATTAACATCAGCTGTCAATTGTAGGTAAAAAGAGAAAATTGAAGACATATTTCCTACTTTACCTTTTTGCCTTTAGGCTCCCATTACATATGAGGCTCTGATGGGTCTGCAGTACCTGGACCAGGTGATTAATGAATCAATGCGTTTAATTCCCCTTGCACCTCGACTTGAGAGGGTGTGCAAAAAAACTATCCAACTCAACGGCATCACCATTCCTGAAGGAACCATGGTTGGAGTCCCTACGCACTTACTACACAAAGACCCACGCTACTGGAGCACACCTGAGCTCTTCAGACCAGAGAGGTATCAACAAAAACAGCGTTGTTTCCCAGGAAACACTACCGCTTTTGTCCCCAAAATCAACACAAAATGAAAGTTCCT
>OMKZ01052771.1:17923-30717 GCA_900302535.1 Neoniphon sammara
GTCAGATAAGTCAGTCAGTCAAACTTTATTAAATGCGTTCACATTAACTCTCAACATTGTTCAAACGTTAATGAGCGTATTCACAGTAACTCCCAACCTTGTTCAGTTGTAAAACGTAAAAAAAAAACACAGTCTGATACCGCTCTATAATGATACCTGATCTGATACTGATATATAATCCATATATAAGGCGCTCTGGATTATAAGGCGCACTGTTGTTTTTTGAGAAAATTAAAGGCTTTTAAGTGCGGCTTTTAAGTGCGCCTTATAGTGCGGAAAATATGGTAATTGTCTTGGAGGGTATCTCTGTGTCCACGCAGAAGTTAATATATGATGATATAACATTTACTTGCTGATTAATATCTGAGCCTGGCTCAACAAGAGGATCCCATGCAGTGCATTCAAAAGAACCTCCAAGGGCCTCAAAGTTGTTCTGTGATCAGACCCTAAATGTTTTTTTAACAGATTTTTCTCTTTGAATAACTGCTTGGTATGCAGGAGCTAAACGGCTGTGGCCAGTGGCTCCAAGGCCCAGCAGGGGGAATAATCTGTATGCTCTGGGAACAGAACCATAACATTTGTCCAGGACCTACCTTATTGAGTCGTGTATGGCCGTCAAAGTACTGACGGTATGAAGGTTAAGACACCATCCAGTGGACAGTGGTTTAAGTTACCTAGAAGAAACTTAGGCACATTTGTAGATATCTTGTCCATTTTGTTAGCTATGTCCAGTATAACTTCAGATGCACTGTTTACATTAGCATGGGGGTGGATATACACTACCACATATATAAGTTGTGGGAATTATCTTGGTAAATGATGCAGGTGAAGAGACACAGTCAACATTTCAATATCAGCCTTACATACTTTGTCCCATACAACTACAGTCTTATATCACTTTTACCACCACCCAGGACAAAGTCTTTTGTGCGACTGGGCACAAGTCACTTTCACAATCTCACAAAAAGACGACGCTGAAGGTTGCAAAACATGACATAAAAACAACATTAAACAACAGCAGTTTGTTTGCTCCCGCGAGCCAGAGGCCACCACATGAGCAACACCACATGAGAGGAATCTCCATCTGTATGTATGATGGTCTTTCAATTTTCTTGACAACCATTCATCCACTCAACCTCCCACTTTTTCAGTGTATTGCCAGGGCCCCAAGGAAGTGCAGTGTGAAGAGTGAAGATTTTTGGATGAGCCATTCTCGAGAAAGCTGCAAAAAATCAATTTTCTAATTGTTACTTATCGTCGTGATTGATGTTCAGAAAAAGGTGGAGCTCACCTGCGAGGGTAGTGCACCTGCACAGTCTTCAGTGCACACATGCTCAGAGTTTCAAAATGCGTACACACAAGAATTTTGTTGTTCATCTTCAAAAAAGGCAGCGGTTGTGAGCATTTTGTGATTTACCTCAGCGAGACAAACGTGAAGTACATGTGAAGTTCTACGCCATCACCCACATCCTAATGTTACCGGAGTGGAGCCGCTAACTCCACCATTAACAAACAAGACTGACTAACACAAACTGCACAAAGCAATAGGCCTGGAATTGCAGCAACAGGCACCAGCAGTGAGAGGACCTAGTATTCATTAATGTACATGACAGTTGTCACTGTAAAGACGGTGTTTTATGAACAGCCCTTAAAACAAAGTGTTAAATATATTGTTATAGTGTGGTTACCATGTGGTCAACTGATGTCATTTTTGATGCCTGAGTAGTGGGTGAGATTTCCAACCTATCTGCCAACTTTGGTTGCTGTAGCTCTTAAAGTTTCAGAGACCCAGATTTGCTTATTTGTTCATTTATTTTTTGGTTTCCTTGTTTGTTGAAGCTTACTCTCACTGAGATAAATTGGGCTGAATAGTCAGCTCAGCTAAACATATTTAATGTTAAGCAGAAGACATTAAAGGAAAAAGAGGTGAAAAAAATCTCTTCCTTGGAAGGACACATTCTACTTGTTATAGAGATGCAGTACATTTTGGTGTGTGTGGCGCTGCTCACCGTATTGTACAGCTCCTCCAGGCGAGGAATAGTGAGGAAGTGGTGGATGTTGACGCCATTTTCTATCAGCAGCTTTACAAAGTCTACTCTGTCCAGCACCAGGGCGTCCATCATTGCCTGTTCCAGGGAGTTCACCTGCAGGACATTCAGCAAGCAGTCAACAAGCACATTACCTTTAGCCACAGTAGTCTGAGTTTTCTAGCATTTTCCATGTGTTTGTCACTGTTAGCTAAAGTAGTTTGGATAAGGTGAGGGGTTAAGGCAAGCCTTTTTAACTGGCATCCCAAATCCAGCCTGACAGCAGTCTCTACTGGCCCATGAGGTGACTTCAATCAAAAGGGGCTAATAAAAGCTAATAGTATTGTAGTGGAGATTAATTACTATGCAGGCTCATTTTCAATTTTATTACAATTTCTATTTATCAAATGACTACTTTATTACTGTTTAAACATTTAATTGTTTTAATTTATTCATTTTATTAATCCTCGATGAGGATTCAGATCGGGGTGTTGTTTTGTTTTCTATGAACTAAGTCCGTTGAGACTGACAGGGTTTTAAGGGACCTAAATAAACCTGAATTTTAGTCAAATTGTTGATTAATTTACTTGAATTTCAGTAACTGAATATTGATTTGTCGATTGCTTTATCTTTTAATCAACTTTTAATGAGTTTCATTACCCCATAAATTACAGCACTGTCTAACGAAAAACAAAAACAAAACAAAAAAAGGGGGAAGAGGGAAATTAAGGGAAATCATTTCCTCTGATCACAGAGAAACAAAACATTCAGTAAGTCCAATCAGAGAAACAATAAATAACCAGCAAACAATGAATAAAGAAGGGTCTACTACAACATCTGTTGGATGGGACTTGGATATTTGTGGCCTAGAGAGCGATGAGTATGTGGAACTTCCATATGTATTCACACAAGACAAGATTCCAGTACGAAAGGAGAATATTCCCTCCCAGGAAGATGTGAAAGAATGGCCATACCTGAGAGATTAGATTCTCCAGATGCAGATGTTGGCTTGCTAATTGGATGCAATGTGCCAAAGGCTCTAGAGCCATGAAAAGTCATAAACAGCCAAGGGAATGATCCACATGCTGTTAAAACCATCTTGGGTTGGACACTAAATGGACCACTAAGAAAAACAAATGCTGCATGTTCTGGAAAGCCTGTTGTCACGGCAAATAGAGTTTCTGTCACAAGAATGGAGGGATTGTTGCAGCAGCAAATTAGGCTCAAATTCCCAGAACATCAGCATGAGGAACGTGGAGTGTAGTCACTTTCCTTTGACAATCAGCTGATTGAGGCAATTATTGTAGTGTCAGCTGCTATATAAGGGCTGATCTGTCAGAAAGTCTTTGTCTTTTGGTTTGTACACATGGTTTTTTGACTGCTGAGTGACAGTAAATTTTTATGTCTTGTTTTTCTACTTTAATATCATATGTATGTCATCTGGTAAGAACAATTCATTTGTTTGTGGAAAAGAAACAAAAACATAGCACAACAGAGTCTGAATGGGAAAGAAAAATAAATATGACAAAAGAAAGAAGTCAATGGACTCTGAGTGATGTTTGTCGACCCAGGCACATTCCAATGGACAAGAAGGGAGCAAATGTGTTGTATGAAAGTTGATCTAATACAACTAACTAACTAACTCGAGTGTCCAGAGTTAGTTAGCCAAATGCAACTCAAGGGCTGAGACAGCAGGATATCTGCAAAAATGTTTTTTTTTCTTTGGGGATACTTAAATTCCACTTCACACAAGGCGCTTATTACTGTTGAATTTTCAAATAACTTGTCAGCCATCTATGAGTCTTTTAAAGTGAAAAGAACCATTCAGTATTACAGCAGTGTCTGTTTTCTCCATTGCCGGGATCTGAATTAGTCACAGTCTGAAAGTTTGCTACTTAGCCATCAGGCTTCAGAACACACTGGGACTTGTTTACTGAACTACAGGTATGCATAACAGAAGAAAATAAAACACATGCAATTTAAAAAATATTAACGCATTATAAACACAGTTTGTCAAAAGGAAACTGCTGCTGTTGCAGTTTGTATTCTGGGGGGAGCCTCACTATATGTCAACAGGAGCAAGAAACTATGAGTGGTCACATTCCAGTAGGTTTTTTTTTTTTAGATGTGTGATTTGTTTTCCTCCTAAGGATTCCTAAGCTAAAATTTTCTGCTTATTTTCTTTACTGCAATACTAGTTTAATTGTCTTTACGACAGTTCTGTACAAACACACAGTATCAACAGATCTCAGTCAGACATTCATATTTAAATCAGTATCAGCAGTGTTTTACCCAGTTGAGCAGCTGCAGCTTCCTAGGGTCAGTCTCTTCAGGTGGTTCAGGTTTGGTTTTGCCTCCTTTGCCTTTCTTCCCCCTGGCTTTCCCTTTACCGATCCCCACACCACCTCCAACTCCACGCTGGGCGGCCTTCGGGCTTATTGGCTGGTCACTGGGCAGGGCGCTCACAGGCTAGAGCAACATCATAAAACACAACAGAGGCAGAAAAACACAGACTGATGGTCAGAAAATCGTGTAGATTTGGGTATCTTACTGGCACAAATTATATGCGCCAACAGAGGAATAAAAAAAAGAAAAAACAAACAAAAAAAAAGCAACCCTAACCCTGCATGGGGAGAGAAACAGGAAGATGTCCATCTTTAAGTTTAAAGAGAAAATAACCTTTTCCATCATGTAAATCTCCATTGTCACCTCCATCCAGTTATTCATGTTTGGTCCAACAGACATCATCCATCTTTTGGTCAGAGCTTTTTTCCCTGCTGCCAGCAATATACCCATTAACTATTTGTCAATATCTTTTGTTTCTGGGCAAATATAGCCTAAATATCTGATTTTGAAATCTAATGTATATGTGTATTAAAGATGGTCTGCATTGTCTTATGTATTTCTTTCCAATAATTCTGAATATTTTGGCAGTCTCAAAAAATATGGTAATGGTTCGCGGCTTTACAGCCACAATTTCTCCAACACTGAGGATTACCATTATCATAGTGTCTTCACAAGGGGAATGATAAAAAAATCAAACTACATTTTTCAAGCAAAATTCTTTCAATGCATACACATCTGTTGGTTATTTATCACATGCTTGTTTCACAAACTTGCTTCTACAAACTCACAGGCCAGTGATGTCCATAGACAAAGATTTGACTGCGAGCGATGTCCACCCTGTTCCATGCCAGAGCTAGACTTAGCTGGTCTGGCGCTGAGGCATTGGTACCTAAAAATCAAATACACAAACCAGACTGCTGTGTTCTAAATGTCACCTTACTCATCATCATTCAAATGTCATCATCATCATCATCATCATCATCATCATCATCATCATCATTCATCATATGTCATCCCATATCCATAACTGTTACAAGAAGTAATGCACCATAATTTCATATTTGGAAAATCAAGTGAAACTCAAAGTGAAGTTCATGTGACTGAAACAGAAAGTAGAAATAGCTTGGTTTGAGGTCAGGGAGTGAATGGGCACAGATATTTACCTTCAACTCTGTTGAACTAGATTTAATTTTTGTATTGTGAGGTATGTTTTCATTTATTTAACCATGCTTAACTAAAGTTGTTTTGGTTGCTTAAACCTAACTGTAACTTCAACCTTCAGCCACACAGGATAGCTGGCCATGTATATAGTGTATCACAGATCAATGCATAAATATAGTAGAAATCAATGTGTACATGTAGAGAAATCAAGAGTGCATGGCCATTTCAGAGGATATCATAGGAACACAGTATGAAGATATCAGAACACAGAGAAAATGTTTACCTATAGGTGCTTTTCTACATCTTCTGATTGTTGCAGTTGGATTCTGAACCCGTGAAACACATCTAAGTAAATTGTTAAATACATGAGCAATGTGTACATGCTGAACAGACACACCAATCACAAACACCTATTATATGTTTATAACAACACTATGAATGTGAGGGGGGCTATCACCACACTTCATGTTACCTTTTAGCAGAGCTGTCAGGATAGACATCTCAATGTCCTGCTGCCCCTCTGAACCCATGCGAAACACCGTGATCTGCACAACAGAAACACAATAAACTCAGTAGCAGATTTTAGCTGTTCTCCTACTAGGGACCATATGCCTTTTGTCAGCCAAACCTGTTGATTCAATCCTCAAAAAAGTGCATGACCAGCAAGTGCTGACTGGTGCAAAATCCTTCAAACAGATAGGGAACATTCTGTACCATAACTGTGTTCACACTGTGGGCCTATAGGCTCAAATCTAAATTGCAGCCCATAATGTTCATATCTACTGTAGGATGTAACCCATATCCCATACCAATTTTTTGTTGCAGCACAATATGAGCCGTCCGGTTTTGATCAATTTGAGGCCTCAAGTCTTTCCGGTCTTTGAGGCCTCAAATCTTTCTGGTCCCGACATCACGGGACAGTCCCCATGAGGGGGCGACGCCCCCTCAGTCAGAACTATTTTGATTATTATTAGGCCTATTATTATTATTGCTTTCAGTCTAGGATTTGTACAAATTAAACACCCTAACTTAAAAAATAAAAAAACAAAACAAAACAAAACAAACAAAACAAACAAACAAAAAAACAACAACAGTTGAACAAGTCTAAACTCCGAGTTTCTGGTTGTCCTTGAACCCCTCACACATCTTACATTATGACATCAGTGCGTTATCCTGATTCCCGCCGATGTAGGAAAAGAGAAAAGAAAACAGATTCAGCACACGCTTCAAGATGGATATTAGAAAATGGTTTAAAAATCCGGCATTGCAGCCCAGTGGCAGCAGCAGCAGCAGCGGAGAGAGAGAAGTTAGAGAAGCCGCGGAGGAGCAGCGGGTCCAGCACAGTGTGGGGGAGACTGAACCGCCCACCGTCCCGCTGGCGTCCGCAGCCCCTGAGCGGGGTTTATCAGGACTGGACGGTCTCTGTGGTGCTGAAGTCACACACCGCACTAGTGGATTCCTGAAAGAAATCGGAACCACAGGAGCTGACATGAAAATTTAAGCTGTTGGACTTCACAAGGCCATCACAGACTGAAGCTTCACATTTCTCACCTGTGTGATGCACAAGATATTGGGGCTGATGAACCCAGCAAATCGGATGTTGCAAGCTGAAGACACACATCTCCTCACCGCAGTCCGGCTCATCCAAAGTGCATCCTCGTGCATAGAAGATCTTCGATCAGATGCAGAATTTCTGAAACTGTGGGCTGACAGTGGGGATACAAGTGATGATGGCACCCCTGCTCCTCTAAAACGACAGCGGCAGGCCACCAGGACGCTTCAAGACTATGTGGTGAATGAAAGAGTTGGCCAGCGAGAAATGGACATTAAAAAAGAGTGCAAGCGGCTCTTTTATGGCATCATTGACTCTATTCTTAGTGAAATGGCAGTGCGTTTCAGCGAGCGTAATGGGAAATACATGGCAGCGTTGGGCGCTTTGGACCCCGCCAGTGAGAATTTTCTGGAGGCCAACAAAGTTAAACCATTACTGGACTTAACAAAGACAGAAACGGTTTGAGGCTCAGTTCACAGCTGCACGTGAATATCTGAAAACCAGGATCACTGGCCAGGACCAGGAGAAGCTGACTTTGAGTCAACTTGTTGCAAAAGAGTCCATGGTATTCAGGGCCATGCCAGCGGTGATGACAGCGTTTAAACACGCACTAACATTTGGGGCATCAACAGCTATGTGCAAAAACTCATTCTCCACATTGAAGCAAGTGTTTAATGAGCACAGACGCAGCATGCTGCATAGACAGAAAGCCCATCTCCTCTAGCTGGCCTTTGAGAATGACCTCACCCAAAAATTCAAAGATGAATGGAAGGAGTTGCTGTTAAGGAGGTTTAACGCGTCAGCAAAGAGGAGACTGCAACTCTACTAAAGGTAAGAGCTGGTTATTGTATGATGTGAAATGCTGCTACTGTTTGTGTTTGTGGTTATTGATGACACATTTTGTTCGGATCAGCGCTGTCTGATCTGTGGAGCTTGTTTGTGTGTTTTGGAACACGTGGTTTAATTCACATGTGAAATATATTTCACATGTGGTCTGGAACACGTTTTATTTCACATGTGAATTAAACCATATGTGGTTTTGGAACACATTTGGTTTAATTCACATGTAAAATAGTCCCCATGTGCTTTTGGAACACGTGGTTTTGGAACAAACATGGAACAAATATATTTCACATAGGAAATATATTTGAAATAAAAAAAACTTTTCAAACAAATGATTTTGTTAGCAGCAGAAGCAGAACATTTTGAGTTGGGTGTTTCAACCAAAAATTCAGTTTTAAAAATAGGAGGATTTTGTTTATATTTTATTCAATCTGTAGTACTCCCGCATGATTTGCAAAATGGTTTGTTGCAATGTAAACATGGGTAAATTGTATCTAAATGGGCCAAACATTCAAAATCACTGGTATGGTCCTTTAAGAATGTCACATCTTTGTGTTTGTATAAGCCATCCCTTAACTCACGCATTGAATCTTTTGATACTCTAAATCAATTTTATATCAGATGGTAATTAATTTTCACTTTGGACTCTGAATAGAAAATACTGTTTGACCAAAAGGTCTTTCTGTGTGCAATTTTATAGTTTCCACCTACCAGTACCTACCAGTGCTCTCTTCTTCATGCACTCCATGACCATGAAGAATATCTGCTGTGCTTGACTGTGGCTGTAGCTGAAAGTTTTCTGGATGGTGACCAACAGCTGATCTCTGACACTGTCACTCACCACCCTGAAATAATGAAGTAATAATATGATTGTTGGTAGAGATTTGAAATTGACACTCACCAACCACTAACTCAGTCGGTTCTACCAGCCACTTTGAAGGGTGAGGTTTTCTGAAGTCAGTGACCACCAATGAGAAATATTAAGCATCACTAACTGGTGTTGGACAAAAAAAAGAAAATGTGTTCTTTTGTCAAGATGCATTCCAACTAGGACAGTAAAGGTCTATCTAAAACTTATAGTCACTTTCCCTTTTGTGTGATATTCTGGGTTACACCATAGTAACAATGGTCTAATCTGTGCTGCAAAATAATCTTTGAGGCATGGTAAGACCACCCCCTTCCTTTTTCTCTTGGCAGCTGTAATGTTGTGTATCTTACTCTAGGGAGTTTGCCATACCAGATAAATCTTGATATTCCCATATCCCATCCTTTAAATTGGGTGTCTAGAATATGCATTGGTAATGACTGGAACAGGTAAAGCAACCTCCTTGCCACTGGACCTTGGTAACGGAATAACAATCTTTCTAGTAATATGTGTACAGTTTGCATTGTACACTTGCAAAATGTCTTAAATACGTTTCACACCCAAATATCTAATATATACAGAATGCCAGTAAAACCTTTCAAGATCTGTTGTGGTGGTGAAATTGCAGACTAAAGCTTGGGTTTTGTCAGTAAATATTTTGTAGCCTGACAGGCGTGCATACATCTTTAGTAAGAAACAGTAGAGTCTAGGAACTCCATAATCTGGATTCTTTAGACTGATCCTGATCAATATATCATCCACGTGGAGGCAAACCCTCTATTCTGTGCCTCCCCCAATAGTGGATTCCCTTCAAGGTGGAGGGATGACTCCTTTCAGAGTACAATTAAAGTTTTTGTGTAGTAATGTTACTAGATGCTGCCTCATTGACTTATACCATTCTGCTGGGAATCTGTCAGTCCCTGTAGATTTGCACAATTTCAGGGAGGAGACTGCGGTATCTGAATATTTCCTTTATTAATTTGCCATTATCCAGTTTCCCCAAGAAGGGCATGTCTAAGAATTACTCACTTTTATGTGTGTCTACTGATGCTGGTTGAGTGTATAGAGACTGATAATAAAAAAAATAATTCAAATGCCTTATGTATTCCCTCCAAGTGACATGTAATTTTTTTTTTTTTATAGAGTACCTATTTTTTATAGGGTACCTAACTTTATAAATTCTTTTTTCAGATTGTTGTTTCTGCAACCTCCAAGCTAGTAACTTAGAGGGTTCAGGACCCACCTCATAATATCTCTGTTTAGTGAATCTAAGCTTTTCGCCACTAAATCACAACAAATCTTGTTTATTGCCTGTTTGATTGATCTCATTCATAGGAGTAGGTCTGGGTCCTTATTCAGGGTTTCTGCAGGTTTCAACAAGTTAAATTTAAGACTTTTTAAGACTTTTTTAAGACCATTCTGAATGCAATTTAAGCCCTGTTACAGGTCCATGCTGGCAAAAATGTATAAAGAATACCTGTCCAGAGGCTGCTTACTCAGCATTGTAGGAGTCAGCGTTGTTAGTTCAGAATGGGTTGTGCTGGATGTTCTCACATAAATTCTGACCAGGCTGCACAGTTTTCATTAGTGGTTATTGGTTCTGTGTTGGTTTCATGTTGTAATTTTGTTACAGTGTGATCAATACAATTTCCCCCCAAAAAACACATTTACAGAGAAGCAAACAGGTAAGGGGTAAAAAAGGTGAGACACTGCATGGATAGAGAAAACGTGCCACAACTAGGTGGGCCCGAGGGCATGCTCCCCCAGGGGAAAAATTTGAAAGATATTCACTTTACATGCTCATTTCTAGTTACTTTTAAGTATATTTGCATCTGCCTGAAAACTAAATCTAATCGCCATTATGGGGTAAAACAACCCTACATAAAACACACGGAAGGAATCAATAGATGTGGAAGCTGAATACACCAATAAAACAAAAACAAGAAGACATAATCAAAATAATCATAAAGTATGCAGATAGCCTCTTGTAACAGTAGGGGCAATTATTAGCCATGCCCTATAGAATGGAGAGATTAACATGTGGAAGACCTGTAGAGGTTCAATCAGACCATAATCCACAGCCCAGTGCCTGAAAAAGGCTACAACACACACTGATAAGACTACAAGGATGTAAGGAAAACTTACACTGAACTGAAAACTGAACCAGACCAACAACAGCTGCACAGACAAAAATTAAGAGCTGCAGGACAACCGATATCATGGCATAATCTCACATAAGGATTTAATTTCCCAGTTGTTGTGTTTACAGACACATAGGCAACTGAGATGGACTATGATTCTGTGGACTGTTATACACATTACATTGCATCACCAGCAGGTAGCTCTTGAGACTGGGGGTAGCAGAGAGAAAACAGCTGTAAGTAGGTAGAGAAGAAGTACGAGTAGAGTGAGAGCGAGAGAGTTGAAAAAGAAAGCCATGTACGCTACTGATGTTAGAAGTTACTGAGAGTTCAGTAAAGTTTGCTAAATGTTTGTTCATCTCCTGTGCTTCACTCACCAACATAAAAAAGTGAGGGCAGTGAGGATGAGTGCTTCAGTCCTGAGCCCACCACCCTTCCTTCTTCTTGGTGGTGAGCCCCCAATACCGTTTGGTACATGGCGGAAGATTTTCGACAACTACATGCTAGAGGAGATGCATGGCCAGATGCAAGGAGACATGCAGTTTTACCTCACTGCCTGGGTCCGGAGGGACAACGTCTATGCTACACTCTGCCAGAACAAGGTACAACATATCATGAGACTATGGCCACTCTTGAGAAGCACTTTGTCCCAAAAGTTAATGTGGTGGCCTGTAGACACACCTTCAGAAAGCACGTTCAATGGCCTGATGAAACCACTTCTCAATATGTCGCCGCTTTGAGAGCCTTGTCTTAGACAAACTGAATTATAATTTTGATGTCTCTGGCTTAGCCCTCTCTTGGCTTAAGTCCTATCTATCTGAACGAGCCCAGTGTGTCTGCTATAATAACATTACATCTAAATTTTCTGAGGTTAAATATGGAGTACCTCAGGGGTCGGTTCTTGGCCCTCTGCTTTTCTCTCTTTATATTTCACCTCTTGGCATATGCAGTCATGGAATAAATTTCCATTGCTACGCGGATGATACTCAGCTGTATGTGCCTATAAGAGTTAACAATCATACCCAAATTACTAAATTAGAAACCTGCTTGGCTTCTGTGAAAAACTGGATGGCACAAAATTCCTTGGTTTTAAACTCGGATAAAACTGAGATTCTTGTTGTTGGCCCTGCTGGACACAGACACCAGTTTGAACAAGTAACAATAACTCTCGACAACTGTGTGATCTCACAAAGTGTGGCAGCCAAGAATCTTGGTGTTATGTCTGATCCCACCCTCTTTTGAGAAGCACATTAAAGAAATCACAAAGATTGCCTTCTTTCACTTATGTAACATAGCTAAAATTCGGTCTTTCCTGTCTGTGGCTGATGCAGAGAGACTAATTCATGCATTTCTCTCATCCAGACTTGATTACTGTAATGTTCTGTTATCAGGTCTGCCACACGCTAGCACTAAAAGTCTTCAGATGATTCAGAACGCTGCAGCTAGAATTTTAACTAAAACAAGAAAATTTGAACATATTACACCAATTGTGGCCTCCCTTCATTGGCTTCCTTTCCATGTTAGATCAGACTTTAAGGTGCTTCTGATGACTTATAAAATCCTAAATGGGTACGGCCCGTCATACCTCTCTGATCTCATTAAACCCTATACTCTGTCTTGAGCTCTCCGCTCTCAAAATGCAGGGCTACTGTGTGTACTTAAAGTCAAAAAGAAGTCTGCAGGTGGCAGGGCCTTTTCCTATCAGGCCCCGTTCTTATGGAATAACCTTCCTGCTGACGTCAGACTATCTGAGTCTGTTGAATCCTTTAAATTGAAACTAAAAACTCATCTTTTTACTTTAACCTACAATTAGCTTCCTTTAATTTGTCTACTTAATGACTTTGTATTGCACGGTGGGT
>OMKZ01052772.1:0-11334 GCA_900302535.1 Neoniphon sammara
CTAATGGCTTTTCTATTGCCTTATGTGCTCTTTCAGTTCTGTTAGCCAAGGTCTGAGGCAGCCTCACCCTGACACCAGCTAATGCACTGACACACTGAGACCTCTCCAGCCACTTCCAGCTGAGAGCTACATTATGACAAATGCTTCCACCTTTCTAATATAGTGCCTGCTTTTAGGGACTCAGTGGCACTTGGTTCAGCATAGATTTTTTTTTGGCCATTTCTTCCACCACTGCCTACCACTTACCTATCTTTGTTGTGAAGTATGGCTGCATGGTTCATAGAAAAAAACATCAAAGTAGTGATGACTTCACTTTGTAAATCACAAGAATATAATGGTTTATGGTGTGGTTCAAATCTTTGAACTCAAATGCTTTTTATTCAAATTGAGGTTTACCAGTCCAGAGGATCTTATGTTTTTTATCCCTAGTGCTGTATTAGCAGCTATGTAGAAACCTGGCTTGGATGTAAGAAGGTTTGAGTGACAGTTATGATGTTCATCAACAATTTTCTTATTCATTCATTTGTAAATTTATCCACTTTCACTTTCATTTGATTCATTTATTTAAAATCTTTATGCATCAGAAATTACCGGTGCATGAGCTGTGTTGGCATATAACACAGCTCATACTGTCACATACATTTGTCAGTATGATGCAGCCCTGCTGTTCCCTGGTGGGCTCACTGTAGTTTTTGCAGTAAAGGCTCCAGTCTTAAATTGCTGATTGGTCTAGCTCTGTCACCCTGCGCCAAGCTCCACTGGTCTGATTGCACTATTGATTAAAGACTGGTTAAATGCTTAAAAATAGCCCTTTGGGGAGCAGAGATGGATGATGAAGCCATTCGAGGCTGAGAGTCTGTCTGGGTGTCTTTGAAATGGTAGTTCATGTAGACTGCCTGCTGAAAAAGGGACAAAGAATTTAATGTTTGATTCACTTTTAAGAGGGATGTGTCATTTACAGCAGATCTCTGACTGATTTTGTACTTGTTGTGCTTGTACAACTACAATGAACATTCTTAATCTTGGTGACACACTTGTTTTACTTTTTAGCATAAGGTGTGCTGTATTGATGAAAGACATAGATCTGTTGAAAATTAGACTTTCTTGTAGGAAAGGAGTGTCATTTCTTGTAAGAATGTAATCTTTCTTTCTTTATTTCTTTGACATTAATTCCACACACCTACCTACCGTCCTTACTTTCTTGATAATCATAACAGCAGCAGTAACATAACAGTAAAGTATTGAGTAGATTTAGCCTAGTTTACCGATAATGTGGGTAGCATGTTGCCCAAATGAAATCTCAGCACCTCTGCCAGTCCAAGTCTAAATGGACAAATCAATGAATGAAAAATGATTCTATGTGAATGGAAAGTGATGCCAGTAAGTTGGTGTGAGTCAGAGGCAGCAATTCCTGGATGCTTAAACTCTGCGGTTCCCAGATCCAGGATTCATTATGTGAAAGGTCCAGTGTTCTCTCCTTAACGGCAGCACCCAGCTACCCAGTACTACCACAGTCTCATAGAGTTGGTTACTGAGCACCTCAACTTAAGCATTTGTAGGTGAAAGGTCTTGCTCATTTAAACTCACGGTCGCAGAGGAGTGCACATTTGCTTCACTTTACTTTCCCAGCTGGAGTTTGAATCTGCAGCCCTCCAGTTGCTTTACTAATCCCTGATGATGATGAAGAGGAACAATAAAGGAGAAAAGCTGCAGAAGGGGGAAGGATAGCCAGGAATGGCAACTCAGTCTAGGCGCTGCCCTTGCAGCCTCCCAGCCAGGGACCATAATCCTGTTATCCTTGATGCTCGAAGTCTCAGTCAGTATATGGTGCTGATATGGAGTGTGTTGCTGCTGGACTGTTGAGGCGTTACACTCACACCTCCAATGTAGCAACCATGTCTGTCCATTGGAGAATAATGACAAAATAGATAACCACCAGGTTAGAAAAAGACAAATCTACATGTTTCTGAATTAAGGTTACTGGACCAAGGTTGCCTTGGTTGACTGGTGGTGTAACCAAGATATAACGTTTTAGTGGTAGCCATTCATGGATTTTGAAAATTGTGGTCACATAATGTATTTGATATCAAAGCAATGCAACTTATTAACAGCTTGGTACACGTAGTGCACTGTTGTGTTAACAACATGGACTGTTTTGAAAAAGTATTGAGAAATGCATGCGACCAATTGTGATAAGCTGTTAATCTGTTAACTGTTGCAACTCTGTAACCTGGCAACAGCCAATGAGGACACACACACTGTCACACACAGAGTGAACAAGCATACTGAAGAGGAGCAAGAGAGACAGAGCTGACCAACTCTGGTGTTACTTTTTATCAAATTTACCCTAAGGTTACATTTCATAACCAAACTGGTTTAATTATTATTCAGAACCATGGTATTCTCACTTTCATCCCATAAGTAACGAAACAGAGAACATAACAGTCCATTTGGACTCATTAAGAAAGGCAACATTTTGCTTCTTACTGAATGATGGTATGGGATGATACAGGATTGGTGAAAGCCTTAGCACTGATACCCTATATCTCAAATATTAGGCAAACTGTGGGTGGAGGTTCTTACCTATAATTACCATGCTGTGAACTTGGTCTGTATTTTCAGAAAGTGCCACGCACAGAGACACACAGCAATGCTCCATGAGAGAATGAGTCTATCTACAGCCTGTCTTCACCGTCTCTGAGCCAATATGATCTCATGTAGGGAACTAGTGCATTCCCTATGCTGCTGGTGCTCCGCTGGCTTGGAGCATGTCAGAGAAATGCAAGGGGAGAATGGCGTTTGTACAAGTTGACATAAGGAGCTGACATAAGGAGTGACCTTTTCTGGAGCTACAGAAAAGGTCACGAGGTCACCAAAATCGACAGGGTTTATCGTTTGCGTAGCATGAATGTGCTTTCCAAATTTTGTGGATATCTGCCCAAAAGTTTTTGAGATAATCAAGTTTGACATTTTGCATGGTGTAAGAGGAAAGGTGAATCAGGAGGAATCTTCCTTTGAATGTGCTCACCAAATATTGCGGCAATTCACTAATTAATGCTGCGATCACATCTAAATTCAATCTGCAGATTTTTTTCGCACATGGCACCGAATCCAAATGTGACAACAGGTTCAGGTGGTCCACAGGCAGCCGGAAACATCTGAAAAGCAGTAGTACCAGTAACGTGAACCAAAACAAAAGGAACTAGCATGTTAAATAAAAATGATTCAAAAGCAATTCAGTGCTATAACGTGTCTCATAGCTGAATGCGAGCCAGGCTGATTGCCGTTTATGTTGCAGTTTATAATCTGTCTTCATAATCTGTAATTTATGTTTATGGGGAACACAACAAATTTTCATCCGTGTTTAGTGCTAATGTGACCGCCCTTTAAGGCCTTTACACACAGGGAGCGACGCAAATAAATGGCACGAAATTGCAAAATATTCGCAGGGGAATATGCTGCCCTCCACCTCCTCCTCTCTCCACAAGGCAGAGAAACAAACTGGGAAATCCACTGTATCATACAAGAGCTGAAGCTCTTGTATGATGACTTTAGAGCCATCATAAGTTTAAGTCGCCTCTATGTCTCTCTGTATATCTCTCTGTGTGTGTCTCTCTCTCCCAGCAATCCATATGCTCTCTTTATCTATATTTGCGGCGCAACAGCTGAGAAGATTGACCTTGTTACGGAAAAAAAAAAGTCACTTTGTCACAGCTTCATATTTGCGTTCTGTGTGTAAGTACTAATGATGAAAATGTAAGTTCAAAAAACATCTTGACGTGCGAATTAATCATACGAAGATGCTAATGATATCTCATGTAGGCGGTGGCTCAGCGCTCTTGTCTCACAGCAAGAAGATCCTGGGTTGGAATCCTGGCCCTGGTGGTTTTGTATGGAGTTTGCATGATCTCCCCGTGTTTGAGTGGATTTTCTCTGGGTTTTCTCCCACAGTCCAAAGACATGCATGTTAGGTATATTGGTGCCACTTAATTGCCCTTACATTTGAGTGTGTTTGTCTCTATGTTAGCCCTGTGATGGACTGCTGATCTGTCCAAGGTGTTTCTCTGCCTTCCGCCCTGTGCACGCTTGGATGGGCTCCATGCTGAGTCGATAACCTTAATGTGATCACGGGATGACGGTCAGCACATTTGAATTCAAGACCGCAATATCGTTTGCCCCCTCCAAGTTGGGAGTGAGATACTGCCCCAAGTGGAGGAGTTCAAGTATCTTGAGGTCTTGTTGACAACTGAGGGTAAAATGGAGTGAGCGATTGAAACATGGATTGGAGAAGCAGTTGCTGTCGTTGTACAGAATCGTCGTGGTGAAGAGGGAGATAAGCCTGAAGGCAAATCTTCAGTTACTGATTGATATATGTTCCAAGCCTCACCTATGGTCACAAGCTTTGGGTAATGACTGAAAGAATGATTATGGATACAAGCAGCTGAAATGGACTTCTTCGCCCTTAGGGATAGGGTGAAGACCTCAGATGTCCAGGAGGAGCTCGGAGTAGAGCCCTGCTCCTCCAGGTTGAAAGGAGCAAGTTGAGATGGTTCAGGCATCTAACTGGGATACCTCCTGGACACCTCCCGGTGGAGGTGTTCCCGGCATGTCCAACTGTCAGGACAGCCAAGGGCAGACCCAGAACATGCTAGGGGTTCTACTCATCCCAGGTGGCCTGGGAATTTCTTGTACTTCTCAGCCTCCTGCCACCACAACCCGATCCCGGATAAGAGGCAGATAACAGATGAAATGATGGATGCACTGCTAGATCAGATGGATGGGTGGATGGATGGATAGATAGATGTTCATGTGCAACTTCTAACCAGTACTAATGCTAACGCTTACAACAAGGCAGTGATGGTTTGCCGACCAGTTACTGTTGCAAGCTAGCTAACAAGCTGACGCTATCTAAACACAAAATCTATTAGAGATCTCAGCGTTGAAACTATCAGTTTATAGTCAAAAACAACACAGAAGTTAACCATGTCTATTTTGTTTTGTTGAAACACCCTTGTTGATTTATAATGTCACCTGAAAGATTCACTGTAAATTAGCCTATGTAACAACTCGTACTCCATTTAGTTATGCATTATAACTTAATTTTGGCAACTGATAAAAGTCCAAACACACTCAAACACACTATAACTTTATTGGCTACCAACTTTATTGTACCATAGATATCCTGAGAATGCATTGTGTCTTATTTTTTGGTATATTTTATGCGTGAGTGGTGGCAAAATGTCTGACAGTATGGCTCTGCTATTTTGCTATCAGGTATGTCTGCAGTTGCCCTGCACTAATGTCCTCTGTGCTTCCTAAGTGGAAATGTGGCAGGAGTAATGCTGGATTTAATTAGGAGTGACCTGTTTTTGTAATCTACTGTACTTCACTCCACTCTGTTGCACTGCTAGATCAGATGACATTTGATGGTGTTTCTTAAAGTCTTTTTTTTGTAAAATCCCACCCAATTTAAGTTTCCTGTTGTTCATTTCTCAATAATTCAAAAATACAAGTTATAGCGTTCCCAAAAATGTTACTCCTTTGTGAGCAAAGATCCTTTGGTTGGTATGGTTGATATCATCTTGAAGTAGCCTTTATCACAGTTTTTCTTTTTTTTTAAATTCTCTGTACTGGTTTGATGTCTCTTGATTACTCTCACGTCAGTGTGATTTGTAGTGGAGTGTATACTCATGCAAGCATTCTACCCTACTCTATAATAGCTCTATTGTGTGGTAGGGTCTACTGTGCTGCTTAGTTAAAAACAGTAATAAGAGCATTTTGCCCTCTGAGAAAACAATGGATAAATTCATAGATGACAAATGAGGAATGAGTGTCTATCACAAGTGTGACTGAATGACTGATAGGAAGCCATTTTCACAATGGTTTTTGGTAAAATGAACGCACAGGCAGACATCCGCCCGATGTATTGTGCCTAATTTCCAGCAATCAAATCATCTTCACAAAGCAATAACACGAGTGTGAATACCCGCTGTTAAGAATGGCATAAACGTGAATATATAGCCCTCAGGGAGGCTGGATGTCACGATGACATACAAATCCAAAAGAGAACAGAAGCCACAGAGTGTGACTTGAGCTGCTGCTTCTGCCAACACTACTCCAATGACAGACCACACACACACACATACACACACACATGCAAACTCCTTCCCACCAAAGCTCATACCCATTTTATTGGCTGCTATTTCCAAAGGGAGCCATTGATTTTGAAGCAGAGAGAGAGAGCAAAGTGAGGACAGTATCCATTACAGCCGTAAAGCCTAGCATTTCTCTCTTAAGCCCTCTGCTCAACCTCACAACTGAATGGAAAGGCAAAAAGTGCTTAGTGATTTGCTCCTGTTTGCGCTTGTTCGATCATGGGTCCTCAGAGGTGTGGACATTATCTTCACAACTTGAAAAGGCAAAGCTGTAATGCCTTCCTCTTGTCATAAGCAGGATTGGTTGACTGAGCAGAGTAGACTAAAGGGGGTGACAATATTATGAAGTTTGCTGTGCTGAAGTGAAGTGAGTGATGTCTCTACAGTGTTGACTCAGAGTGAATGTAGACCTATATTAAAAAGAAGGTCAAAATTTTTTGCCTTTTCACACATTCGGCCAAATACCGACCGAATATTTTGCTATTTTCGACCTGATATTTTTGGTGGCCTAAAGTTTGGTGCATCCTTAATCATAAGCACTGATATAGAATGATAAATTAAACTATTGACAGGGACAATGTTTGAGGTGTCCTGATAATACAATTTTAAAGGACATTCTCCAGCCAGTCAGATGAATTTGTTTTTGTTTTATTTTTTTACCTTTATTCAACCAGGCAGTTCATTTAAGAAGGATGTTGTGGAAGCTCCTCAAAAAAATAATTAAGTCCTTTAGAAAGCAATGTTGTTATAGCCGATGTATGAAAAACTTGTGCCAGTTTGCAAGTTTGAAGTTGGAACATTCTATTAGGGTAGAAGACAGTTTTGAGGTATTGAATAAAGATTTGATTACCATCTAGCAAAAGTGCTGTGCATTTCTCCAAATATTTCATCCCAAAAGGCTCTTATAATATATATACAGCATGCATTGCCACAAATTGTAAAGTAACATTCAACAATCATGAATATGTGGATAAGTAAATTTTGAGCAGAAAAAAATTCAAATAGAACCTTTTAATTCCTAGCTTATGAATGCATATTTTACATGAAGTCAATTCAAGGTAGACTGACCCCATCCCAGGTATGTGGATGTGATTCAATTTCAAGTATAATCCAGAAGTAACAATCCAATCCTCCTGTGTGTGTTTAGGCCAACGATGCCTCAGGGAACACATGGAACTGGCTGTACTTCATCCCTCTCATCATCATCGGTTCCTTCTTCATGCTCAATCTGGTGCTCGGCGTCCTGTCGGGGTGAGTACAAATTGTAAAGATGGCCAGAGGAAAGCTGATACAATAATGGCTGCATTTGTTTCAAGACCAGTCACCTGGCTCAGACGCTTTCCATTTTTCCAAGGTGCACTCTGCCCCTTATCGGCCCTTGTCTGGTCACATGGCAGTGGCCTTTGCCCTGTACGAAATAAAAATATGTAAAATATGTATCCTTAGCTCACTTTGTGCCACAGTGAGTCTGTTTATATGCATGCTTGATTTCTGTGTAAGAGCTCATATATCGCTTGCAGGGTGTCATTCAGGATAAGCGGTGTCTATGCACCTTCATATCTCACTCTCCGCATACGCGAATCAGCCAAATATTACAAATATCACCATGGAAACTAAGCATAAGCAGACTGCCTCAGACTGAAGACATGCCTCATTATCCTGGTTAATACAAGTGGATGCCAGGTATCTCAGCTTTCTTGTAATCAGGATGAGAGGTTATCTGGGTTCAACTGAGCAGCCAATGATGTATCCATGCTCCAAAGTGGAATACATGAATATCCCAAATAAACATGGTATAGCTGTGCATTTGTATGCAATTAAGGACACAATTATTGGATGTAAAGAACATATGATTGACAGGCCCCTGTTGCTGAGTGAATATTGGAAATCAAACTAGCACAAGCTGAATCTGTGCTGATTATACTAGTGGGACAGCTAAAAACAAGGCCCAAAAATCCAATGAAGACTAAATGCAAAGGGAGCTTACACTCACAAATGAAAACTTCTCAAACTGAGATGTTTGAATGCTAAATGTGTTCTGAGTCACCAATAATAACAGGTGCCAATTATTCTTTCACAA
This sequence comes from Neoniphon sammara, assembly GCA_900302535.1. Taxonomy (NCBI): domain Eukaryota; kingdom Metazoa; phylum Chordata; class Actinopteri; order Holocentriformes; family Holocentridae; genus Neoniphon; species Neoniphon sammara. Next base: position 8,236 of record OMKZ01052772.1, read on the forward strand.
ACATCATTTTATACTTTATTTTCCCCCTTTAATAAACCTTATCTTGACAACAAGTACACCTAATTGATACTGCTTACTATAATGTATACTGTCTTTGAGCATAAAATGGTTCAAAACTATATTTTTGGGAGAAAAAAAATCTCCACTACATTTTCATGGATCTTTTCCACTGAGAGGTCACTGGGGTAAGTTTACTGTTGAAATGTAGAATAAAATGGAAGCTTGCATTTAAACATCATTATGCAATAGTTAGATCCGGTCGAGCGATTTGATTGGTCAAGAGGTACTACAAGAGTGCTGATATACAGTATAACAGCACTCTGACGTTTAACAGTGTGATATTGCTTTAACATCTTAGAATGTGAGAATGCATCTGCTAGTATCAAAGAATGTATAAAGAAGGAAGAGACATCACGTCACAGCGACAGCCACTGGTGCAGACTTTGGTGCTGGTAACAATGAAGTCAGTGGGACGGTCATGGAAAATCCCACTATAAACCTCTATAACTCTACCATTTGAACTTTGACAGGACAGAGATTCTACCACATAACAAAACACACTTCACGTGATGCAGATTGGTGGTTTTTGTCCAGTGTTTGCATTTGTTGTCCCTCTGACTGGCCTCAAAACATCAGGAGTTTGTCCAGCAGCTGCATAGAGCCTGAGCTGTCGTTAGCTAGCATTAACAAAACAACACTAATGCTTGCCACATGCACGTTCAAAATGTACACTCCGATATATCAAATATGAGCTAGTTAGCAAAGGACAAATTACTCATAATTCCGACACCTGGCTGAGGATCTCACCTGTTAAATAAGGCAGAAACAGAGAAGTGGCAAACCCATTCAATACAGTGACAACCACACTGAATTCCTACACACTTGGCACCAGTTTCAAAACTTCCCTCTTTATACGTTCCTTTGCTAGTATTGAGAAATTCCACATCTGTGCCTCCTATACTATCACCAAGGTTGGGTAGTAATGGATTACATGTAATCAGGATTATGTAATCAGATTGGAAAAAATAAATAACTATAATCTACCCAGATTACATTTGAAAAAATGTTTTTTAATTAGATTATAGTTACATTGTCAAGGATTATTTGATTACATTTTTGATTATGTTTTTAAAATATGTCAATTTCAAAATTCTGAAACTTTTTTCACGATAACCAATGCTATTAACTCAGGAAAAGTGCGTCTGACATACAGGGTTTCATAGGGTTTCATATCTCCTCTGTGGCGGGGGAAAAAGAACGGGGAAAAACAACAGTGTTGAGTCATAATGGAAGTTTGAAGCAGCAGCAGTGCCTCCAAAACAGCCTTCCATCCCTGGCGATATCGCCGTATGCAAAATACTTTTTATTTGCACTGAAAATGTTCTGAGATGTTTAAAGAGGAAAAAAAGAATATTTGTGGAACTTTTTTAATTTTTAGTTTAAGGTGCAATATTTTCAGTGTTTTATTTTGAAGTAATCCAAAAGTAATCTAAAAGTATTCAGATTAGATTACATTTTTTTATAATCCAATGGATAACATTTCTAATGTAACTTTTATTCAGTAACTTACTACATTTCAAAGTAATCTGACCCAACCCTGAATATAACGTTTACTTTCCATTTACTCTTTGTGTTTTGTTTGTGATACATTATTAGAACACAGATTTACACATGTCCACCTCGCTATAAGCAAGAAGCCTCTCATTGCTGTTGGAAGGAGCATCGGGGGAGAAGGCTGTGCTTTTATTGCTTCTGCTGTGATACTCGTTTGCAGTGTTGATCGTCTTTCTCCAGCGCCAGCGGTCCCTGGGTATTGCTCACCATCTCCCAATCATGTGTATCGTCTGACATGCACTATATGATCCATGCAAATTTAATCCCGTTCTCAGTGTTTGGTATACAGACACAATCACACACACAAAGCTTTGATGGGTGCCAGAAAGCACCCATCGGTTGAGTGCTCTGTGGCATACTATTCTGTACTCTCACTGTTATCAACCTCTTTATTTCTTCTCGGAAAGCTAATATAATTCTCACCAGCCTCTCCACCAAATGGTCTCGGCTGCTTCCTTTATGGTGTCACTGTGACATTAATGCTCTTATTACTGCCGCTCTCTCTCTCTCTTTTTTCATCTGAGCTAACTCCTTGCTAATTTCTTCTCTCTGATCTTCTACAGAACAATTACCTCCCCTTGAACTGCAGATGAACACACACTTGCGTTCAAGTGTGCGCTCCCATTGTTTAAGTCTAGGTCATTCATTTTTTGAAAGAAGTCGGAGTGCTCTAAGTTTCAGTCAGCTGCTCTGCCCTCGCTGATAAGGTAATGTTTCTCTCTGCTGGTGTGAAATCTATTTCCTCAGCCCTTCTCTTTGAGCTCAAGGTGAGAGACTGTCTCTCAAAGCCTCAAAGTAATTTGTGGAACATCTTGTTGTTTTCATCCCACCTTAATTCCTGCAGCTTCTGGCAGGATAAAATAATGAGTCACAACTTTTTATTGTTTATTTAGTTTTGATGGCAATTAATTGTCTGCCATCGGGAGAGGAGCATGATGACTAGAGTGAACAAAGTACAAAGTCAGCAAATGCATTAATTTGTTTGCTTCCCCTGTGTGGTTCCCTTTATCTCCTTTTCCGACATTATGGGTCCATTTTACTCTCAATTTGCTTACATACAGCTGGATTGCATAGCTGTTGCCGGGCTCGTCCTCAGGTGAATCCCATCTTTATTAGATGTTTCGATGCTGTCACGCCATTTTCTGAGGCGTTTGCCAGTCATGTTGATCAGGCCTGACCTGAGGCAGGCGGCTGATCCACTGCTCGTCTCTCCTTAACCACAACTATCTTGACACCTTCTTGCCCTGCTGTGATGCAGATCCTCCTGCGCTGTTGTCCTCTGATTCCCAGAGTCTTCAGTCTTCTTTTTCAGGGCTTTTTCAGTGGCGGCACCAAAGTTACGGAACTCCATCCCCTTGCATATCCAATCATGTCAAACAATTGAGAACTTTAAGGGAAAACTAAAGACTCTCTTCCTCTCATTGGCTTTTAACTGTGCCTGATCTCTTTTAACTGGTTGTATGCTATATGGGTGTGTTTGTGAGT
>OMKZ01052777.1:0-10431 GCA_900302535.1 Neoniphon sammara
GTTCATCTTTGTAATACATTAGCCTATAATAATCCAAACTGTACTCACTGATGCTCTGTTATGGAGAGTACCACACCTGACCCATACATACTGATGCCCATACATATTCTCTGGCAGCCCTACATGGTACTAATATGTTGCATTTTTCACAGGACTATATGCTATGACTATGAACATGTTGGAAAAGAAACTCTTTTTAGGGAAAATCGAATGCAATTCCACATTACATATATTCCTTATTTTCATTTTGGTACTTACTAATAGACCTTTTTTCACAGCTGGCATTCTGACATGAATAGGTAAACACAGGTGTCATTAATACTGTTAATTAAAGTTCTGTTTAGGTCCATTTAGGTCTAACAGAGCCAGGGTCCTGCTATCGCTCATGCTGGCTCACTGGAAAGACTCTGAGAACCTCCATTAATGTCATTAATAACGCCTGTTTTCACCTGCTATTTCATGTCAAAATGCCTGCTGTGAGAAAGAGCTCAAAAACACCATGTCCACAACGATGGTCTTATTCTGAAAGTTGTGACGGGAAGTATTGTGTTTTACTCTTGCAGACTTGACTCTGGTGTGTCTGAGCGCTTCAAGCGGATTCGCACTTTCATAAAGACTAGAAGAGCGTCCTGACTTTTGCGCACAGACTGAAGACGCACAGCCTGTCCGGAAAGTGCTCTGTAGACTCCCACCGGCAGCAGTTACGAAGTCGCTGATAATGCTCAGGAAAGTCAGCAAACAAAGTAAAAATACGGGTCAGATGTGAAGCTTAAGAATTATGGTTTTGACTATCACTCAGTGAGTGGGGGTGCGCTCCTCCGGCTTATGGTGGATATATGGTTTGAATGAAGACCCCACAACATTTGTGTTATAATTCGCGTCGGTGGAATTGATTCATAACCGCTGCTTGCAGTGATGGAAAGTCGCGTTTTGTTGACATGCGTGCTGGCCTGTTTGCTCCTGCGCCCGTCGGCTACACAGAACCCCTTACCTGACGGAGGTAAGCCCTGCATGTGGACATCATGGGCATTAAATGGCAAGGGCAAGGTCTGGTCATTCTTTACTGGCTACTGTGGGCAGAGGTCTGACTGAGTCCAAATTTAATGTTAGTAATAGAGAGCAAACATTCATTCATTCAAACAAATCATCTGTCTGGAAGCCATAAAAAGTCACATGGAGTATTTGGGACTAGTTCTCTATTTAATATGACAGTTTATTTGAGTTATTTCTAACAATTTATCACAGTCAGTCATCAGTCATTGCTCCACTTTGTCCCCCAGAAATGTAATATATTGCATTGGCATGCAGTGTTTTTTACAGTAAACTACTTGAACTTGACATAATATAGAGTGAGTTTCCAAGTTTTGGTGGCAAATCATATTAGATGCTTTTCCGTAGCTTGTGATTCAGTGGATTGATGCCCCTGCCGGAGGTTGAGGGGCTGTTGAGGGTCAGGGTGGGGCTGATATTGCACCAGTGTTCTCACTGAAATGGCATGAGTCCAGGTACTGAATTGTCAGTCATTGAAATCCCATAGCCTGCAGCGGTGGTTTTCCAAATGGGGCCCAGGGAGCACCCAGAGGCCCTTTTAGAGGGCTCCAGGTGCTCCGCAGGTAAAGTAAATATTATTATAAGTTGATGAAATCTCTTGGCCTCACAGCAGCGGCTTGCCAGGCAAGGGCCAGGTGGTCCCCAGATAAAATAAGGAAGAGTTGAAAAAGTTTTTTATAATTCAGATCACTAGAATAATAATCCAGCAAGAGGAGAAGAATGACAAAGAATTACTGTTCTGATCAGAGCTTTCACCCTGACTGAAATCTCCCCACCTTCAGTTTTTAAATTCTGTACCAAATCTTATATAATAATAATTTTAAAAAAATCTGTAACTCAATCCAGTTGGGGTTCCTTGATATGAAAAGACACGGGAACCCCTGTTTTGCAGTTAAGTTTTCTTATCTCACACTAATTAATAGCCTAATTCACTGAAACTTAGTGATCACACATAATTAAAATAACGAAAATAGTATCAAAAATGGCATAAGTAGCCTAAATTCTCAGTGATATATGCATTGTTTTTGTTATTAATACAGTATGCCACTAGTCAGATATGATTTGAATTATCAACAGATTGTATCAGTTGTTATGAGGTAATGCCTTATGCGTGCAGCAAAGCTCATAACCATGAGCTGTCTGAGGGGCTAAACTTGGTGGTGACACCACCGAGTCTGGTAGTGGGAGAAGATCTTTCTCACTTTGTGTTAAGATACTAGTGAGTGCATTGCTGTCACTTTGCCATTTCCATTTATAGGAACATGATGAGAATCAACCAACTTAGCTTACAGTAATTGTGCGTCTTAAACATAGACTTGCTTTTAATACTGATGTCGGTGTAAATCAAAGGAGCCCCTGCACCCAACTCAGTCCCACAAGTTGGCCCACTGTTCCTGCCCATTTTATCAGTAATAAAATTACAAAATAAATAAATAAATAAAATAAAATAAAACCTCTTTCATTAGCTCAAATTATATTTCTTTTTCTAGCACTTTGCTCTATTATAATAATTCTGTGGTCATACAGTAGGAATCTTATCAGAGCGCTAATGCCCTGACTTTTGCACTCGTTACTATTAGTTGCATGTAATTTTGATGATCTAATAATTTAAGGTTATTTGATCTTGGAAAGTTGCTATGAATAAGTTTAATGCCTAACATCTTGAATGTAAATGATATGTCTAATGCTCTGCAGCACATCACAGTGTGTGTTCACATATGCACATGTAGCTATACAGTGTATTATGCAAAACATAGTTTGTTTGGACTGGACTGTGTGTTCAAGTGTATGCATGTGTTGCAAGACCCGCTGTGCTCCTGAAGTGTTGTACTAAGGCCATGTGAGCTTTCATTCTCATGTTTTCACTATCACATCATGCACTGGAACATGGTACTGATTGTCTACCAATAAATCTAATTTATCATATTTACAGTAACAACAGATTGCATTTAAATGCACAGATTGCATTTAAATGCAGAACGTCTGCAGATAACAGTGCACCAGCTATGTCTAGACCCAAACACATGATGTAAGATAAACAAATACCTACACAAAGGCAGAGGTAGGGACTGCATGGAGGCCATATGTGACATGGAGCAGCCCCCTCTCTCCAACGGAGCTGCTGTACAAAGTCCAAACAACAAGACAGATGTAAGAAATTCTTTAGGTTGAGAGAGTGAGAGAAAGCCAGTGTGTGTGCATGTGTTTTGTGTGTGCATGTGTGTACACTCCCCTTTCAGTTTTCAACACTTGCAGCTCTTACCAGCACCACCTCATCTCACGTGTTAAACATTCAGATATTCAACAAGAATTACTCATAGGAAATAATTGCTCCAAAACTTTGATAACCGAGTCAGTGCGTTTAACTGCACGAATATTACTGAGACCTCAATGTCTTTGAGGCAATTTATCTTTTTCTTCTCCCCTTAAGCCTTACTTTAAAATTGTCAAAGGGGGCTCATTTTTCTGGGATCAGTGCACAAAGTGAAGACCTACACCTGAAGATCGGTTTCTACCAGTTATATACTGTGTTGCTGCTGCTTCTATATTTGTCTCTGCTCTGAGCCTATATGGCCATGCAGCATTCCTCCTCGTCTCTCAAATGGAACTGCCAATACATTCCCCCCTTTTCTCTTTTTCACGCCCTTTAGTCCCCCTTAACCTGCCTCTTTCCTCCCTCCTTCTCTTTCTACACTTATACCCAGCAGCTACTGTTTTCCCTCCCTCCCATCTTTCACACTGGCATTCATTTGTAACTTTGCTTGTTACAAAATCTGGAAATCTGGCAAAAAATCCTCTGTTCTGCTCACTGTGCGAATGTTTTGCCTTTTATCCACCCACCACTGAAGTTATCACGATGCTGGCCTCACTCTTTATAGTTCCCTATTTGTTTTGATTTCTAATTATCGTCACTGCAATCACTTGTTTCTCCCTCGCTTCCCCCTCGTAGCTACTCAAATTTGTCCTCTCATTTTTCTCTGCTGCTTTCATGCTCGAAACATTCCCCATAAAGGTTTTAATGACTATGTGACTGAGTTGTTCCAAGGAGATGGATGGTGAGAGGCAGGGAGATTCCAAGTGTGTGTTTGTGGGTGTGTATATGTGTGTGTGAGGAATGAGGGGGGAGCTGTGGAAAAAGCTTTGGGAGGGAAAAGGAGTTCCTGAAAGAGTTTCAAGTTGGATAAGTGTCTTGCTCAATGAGTTGTTCTCCCATCAGCAACACAAAGTTGTAACCACTGGGTTTGTAATGATCCTGTTTTATGTGGGTGGCTCTTGGATTTAATGACTTTATCACTGGCTGTTTGAAGGTGTACCAAAAATACCACAATTGTTGAATAATGCAACACTTACTGTTTTTTGGTACTTGATTAGCATATTTATAATGTGACTGATGCCTGTTTACTCTCTCCCAGTGCTGAACTGCTGCGAAGGCGATGTCCTCTTCTTAGTGGACTCCTCAGGGAGCGTCTCGACCTACGAGCACTCCCGTATGCTCAGCTTCCTGTCTGAGCTTCTCCTCCCCTTCTCATTGGGAGAAGACCAAGTGAGGGTGGGACTTCTGCAGGTGGGCACCCAACCACGTCTGGAGTTTGGGTTTGACACCTACAATACGCAAAGCGGCCTCCAGGGGGCTTTGAGAAACACCAAACCTCTCAGAGGGGACACAAACACAGAAGAAGCTCTGAGCATAGCCAAAAACTGGGTGCTGAGGCCTGGGGCTGGTGGGGCAAGGCCAGGGCTACCAAGAGTTCTGGTGTGGTTGACTGATGGGGTAAAACCAGGTGATGTAATTGGACCAATGGCCGAGCTGCGTGAAGAAGGCGTGGCTGTGCTGGTGGTGTCCACTGGGCATGGCAACTATCAGGTGTTGCGGCAAGTGGTGACTCCTCCTGTGGAGTCCAACCTGTACTTTGTGGACACTGATGACATGAGTATCATCACAGATGACCTGCGGGATGCTATCATTGGTGAGTATGAGCTCTGGTATGTGTGGGTGTGGGCATCAGCGGGGTGATGATTTACTAGGGAACCTTGAGTTATAGTGGGTCACCTCCCAGAATTATGTAGTCCATGTCATGACATCATTGGTGTATTTTCAGGACATCTCTGTCTGACATACTTGCCAAGGTTGCTCTCAATACTTGGAATTGAAGCAACTTCTACTTTATATAATGTCCAATTCCTGGTCAGTTTCATCTCAGAATCATTTAGAGTTCATGAGGCCGATGCATAAAATCTATTTGAATGAGTTCCATTCAATTCCTGAAATATTCTCCTTACAAAAAGCTGCAATCACAGCCACTTGCCTGCCACTCACATCCAAAGGTATGCCTCTGTGCTTCTCCCTAATTCCACACATGCTCCTGAAGACACTGGGGCAAAATAGGAAGCTGGGACAGTAACAGAGTATAAGCATGAGTAAGATTCAATGTAATCAGATAGGGGATCTATTAATGGATTAATGATTCCACTTCCCCTGCCGAATCTTCCCCACCATGCCAGATGTAAATATATTTATATATATAGATATAGATATATATAGACCAGGGGGGTTGCCTATTTCTCTGTCCAGATTGGGTAACAGCCATAACGCTCGCAAGGGGCCCCTCACACATTATTGAGCGCAGAGTAAATATGGGTTGTTTACAACACAGGAGAAATGGCCCAGTCCTTTTGCTGGGTGCCTAAGGATCCTATCACAGAAATTAATACCTCTTGTTATTTTGTTGCAGGGCCTAACTAGGTTTGCTATTTGAAGGTGTCTTATTGCAGAGGTTATGAATGCATTTAGAAACCCAAGTCTGTCTGTCTACATGGGTGGCTGTCTGAAGCCTAGGCATTTTTAGCACTGTCAAGTATTCTTCCCTTCCCTTGCAAGACTTGCTTTTTATCATTCTGCCATGCTAAGTCACAGATGGATGCATAGTCCTCACAATAGTTGCAGTAACTTCATTCCTCTTCATCCTATTTCACCCCAACAGAGATCATCCGGGCTCAGCGTCTCCACGTCAGAGACATCTCCACCAACTCTGCCACACTCCAGTGGCGGCCGGTTCTGTCCGGTTTGACAGGCTACTATGAGATCCGGTTTGGGCCACTTCCAACAGGAGTGGGTAGTGGTGGAGTAGGTGGAACTGGTACCAGTCCAAGCACCAGTGGTGGTCAATACCAGAGACTAACCCAACCTGCAGATTCCAGTGCAGCCAAGCTAACAGGCCTGAAGCCTGATACCACTTACATTGCCACACTGACGCCAGAGTCAAATGAACAAGTGTTGAATACTCTCACTGTCAGCTTTACAACAAAGCCAGGTTGGTTTTTGTTTCTCAGTTTCACCCATGTGCACATTTTATCACAGCCCATAACTGTATGCTTACTTTGTTGTGTACTCTAAGAGATCTTGTCAACAGTTGATAAAATTGTGTATTAAAAACAAGAGAAATAAAGCCCATTTTGATTAAGCTTTAAAGGAATACTCCAACATTTTGGGCAATATCCCCTTTGGCAACTTACCCAGATGGAGACAAGATGTTCGATACAATTTTCACCTCTGTATGTCCACTGCTTCAGTTCCCATGGTTAGCATTTTGTGTTCAGTTAGCATAAAGATTTGAATTCTATGGGAGTCAGCTAGTCTAGCTACGTCAAAGTGAAAAAATAAACCTTACAGCAACTCTGAAGCTGTCTTATTTCCACAATGTATCGTGCATTTGAAATACATGTCTTGGATTTTTTTTTTTTTTTTTAAATGAGAGTTGTTTTGAGAAGTTAGGTGAACTTACATGATAGGAACTATAACTGTTGAACACATATGTTAAGTGGTTATTGTACCTACCATCTATAGTTCCTACCATCTAACTTCTCCTAAAACTCCAAGATGTGTATTTCAAATGCACGATACACTTGGTAAATGAGACAGCTTCGGAGTTGCTGTAAGGTTTATTTTTTCACTTTGACTGAGCTAGACTAGCTGACTCCCATAGACTTCAAGGCTTTATGCTAGCCGAACATGAAACGCTAAACATAGGAACCGAACCACTGGATGTACAGAGGTGAAAATGATATTGAACCTCTTGTCTCAGTCTGGGTAAGCTGACAAAAGGGGATATTGCCCAAAACGTATTCCTTTAATATTTATATTTCTCTAATCACATTAACTTACATAGTCACTCACCCTTCTCCTCTTCACTCTGCTAACAGAGGCGCTGAGTCCTGCCATGGTAACTGTCTCTGAGTCGGGGGTCAACAGCGTGAGGGTGAGTTGGGGTCCTCTCCAGCCAGAGTCAGTCAGAAGTTACCTCATCGAATACTCTGCCTTGCCAAGCGGTCGACTCCACACTGTCACAGTGGACGCATGGCAAAACTCTACACTCCTCAAGAATCTCCAACCAGATACCACTTACTTGGTCACTGTCAGTGCCCGGCACTCCTCTGGAAAGGAAAGGGCCATGTCTTTGAAAGTATGCACTCAGGAAGGTGAGCTGCGTGGTGGTGAATATGATCTAAAATGGAAGTCAGGGATCCATTTACTAGACACTAATCCTAATCTTTAATGAAATTTGGTGGGGTACACTGTCCAGTCCTTTTTTGGTGATTCCCTTCTTTTGATTTTTCTTCTCATTCTCTTGAAATTCACTCTGCCTCATTCCTCTGCAACCTTTCCCTTACTTTCCAGTGACACCGGCCTTGGCAGACCTCCAGCTGACTACAGTTGGTAGTGACTCAGTCCAGGTTGATTGGAAGGCGAGTGTGGCTGGTCTGAGGGGCTACTGGCTCACTTGGGAGGGACAGGAAGGCCACCATGGGTCTCTCTCCGCCCAGCGATCCTCCCTCTACTTGCCCCCCAACTCCCTGTCAACTCGCCTCACACACCTTCCCCCTTCCACCAGAGTGTGTGTGTCACCAGTCTACCGGACAGCGCGGGGAGAGGGACTGTGTTGCACCGCACAGTTTCACTCAGGTGAGTGGAATATATGTGGTCAGTTCAGTTCAGTCATTGACATTTCTGTGCTGTAGTTTGGGTCATTTCATTTTAACAGATGTAAATGGTGGTTTACTGACCGCCAAAAACAATTCTGATTGGATTTAATAAAAGGAACACATTGTATATTTGACTGCAAAATAGTGCCTGACTAATGGCATATGTTGTCTCCTGCTAGTTTCCATGGAAACAAGATTATACATAATATGATGCTGCCATGCCTTCTGACACAAGGCATGTATAAATGTTCATGTCTCAACAGCTGTTTTCTCTTTCTGCCCTCTAGATGCATTTGCATATGGCTACAGATCATAGCACCACTGAACTTAGGGAGCATCATACCAAACATGGAGGGATAATGAAGAGAAGAATGCAGACTTTCATCCATAATTCTTTTCTGTGCTCCCTCTGTGGATTTCATCCAAAGGAGAAGTGTGGTTTGGCTTACTGAGCACTCATGTGGAAGCCGTAGACACTTATGAGCGGTCTGGGACAATATGGCCAAATGCTGATTGGTACAGCCTGCAACACTGAGGAATATTTGCTTTTCCCATTTATTGTCTCACCGGTTTTACACCATATAATCAAATTGTACAATGCTTTAGTTTGTCTGAGATACAAGCTGAGAAAAAAATATTTTTTAGGTCTGCTTTGCAGAACCAAAGTAGGGCATGTTGGGAATGTTGGGTGTTTTATGTGGCTTGTTTTGTTTTGGAGAAAAGCCATACACCATATGTGGTTCTCATGCCTAAATGGAAGTTTTTTTCCCCAATGCCACTAACACTCAGAACATCTGGTTTACACTTAAAATGAATATCATAACTGAATACTTATGACTTCTCTTTTGAGGCACATGCTTCATATCAGATATGTGTGCATGCAGAGAGGATTGCTACAGTGGGGAAAGTTAACAGTCCCCATTAACAGACAATCTTCAGGATTGCTTTGAACTTTTGAAAAAACTGAAAACAGACAAACCACATGCCTTCAAACTATATTATAGTGAAATATTACATATGATGCAATATCTGTAGCTAAAGGTCAATAGCTAACAGTCTTGATATAGTTCCATAATTCATATTTACTAATCAGTACATATAAGTTAAAGGACTAATAGGTTATAGTTGCTGCATAGATGCTGTTTTCATCAAAAGCCTGTGACTCTGTTTTTAAACAGGTCTTTGCTGCCCTCTGTGGAAACTACTCAGGTTCCTAGCTCATCTCTCACTTTGTCATTATCCTAACACAGCAAATGCATATTGTTCTGTGGTTGCAAAACACAACTGAAATTGAATATGAGCTTGCAATAAAGACCATTTAATAACAGTTTGGTTATACTTATAATTTTCTAAATGAGTGGGACTTACATCACTGACTGAGATCTAAGTTTTGCTCACTCTTGTTACATGAATTTAAGTTAAAAGCTGCAATCCCAACTTTTCTTCATCATGCATATTTTGGGGGATATACGCTGAATGTAAAAAATATTAATACTATCCTCAACACAATGACTTATACTTTGTTTTGTCTGATCCATGTTGCAACTGCAGTTTAAAAGTTTTGTAAAAAAAAATGTCTTCTTCCTCAGATCTACATCAGCCCTTCATGACTCAAGTGAATGCAACAGGCAAAATCAATAAAGAAGCATAGCTTTCCCATGGACTGACCTGGTTGGTTTATTTTATGGAATGGGGCAGGTGGTCCTAACATTTTGTACACACATTCACTGAGTTTGATTTTGTGTATCAAATAACTTTCTTTGAAATGCACTTAATAGCATCTGACTGAAATTATATTCTACTCCAGTGCTTATTATTCCGTCTGTGAACAGACTACCACTACTTTGTGAGTGCTTGGGCCAAGCACTCAGTAAGAGCTGTGCATTCATTTGTTCATTCAGTAGCATTAGGGCAGCCCCAAAGGGTCACTACATGGCATAATAAACATCCTGTTGTTCATCTTTTGAAATTATGCCTTTAACTGCACTCTCGGAAAATCAACACAAATTGCCAACCTGTAATTTTGAGATAGTTTATGTGTTATTTGATTTCAGGTTAGAAAAGCCAATTTTAAAACAATCATGGAGAGGTGGCTGTGGCATTCATAGATTTCTGCTGGTCTTCAGTGGTTAGAGTGTCAAAGTTCTGCTTTCTCTGCATAGGCCTGCTTGGTGAAGCAAAATTAGTATCCACACTATTGTACCAATATACTGTATATGATATATATATATATATATGTAGAGAGAGAGAGAGAGAGTTAAAGCTATATTTAAAGGTTGCAAAAAGGGGTTTGTCTGGGGAATGTATAATTTTTCTACCAATTAAAGTGACTTTTACTGGAATTTTAGTTCATATGCATGTTTTATTTTTTTATACACATTAGTCTATGAAGTTACCAAC
>OMKZ01052778.1:0-17792 GCA_900302535.1 Neoniphon sammara
ATATACCGAATAGCTACATGGCTTTCTTCTAATGCTGTCTTATGCTAAGTACGCTAGAAAGTATTTTATCTTAAAGAAATACTCCAATGTTTTGGGCAAAATAGCCTTTTTCCGACTTACCCAGACTGAGACAAGATGTTCACCTCTGTACGTCCACTATTTTGGCTCTGATGATTAGAATTTCGTGTTAGCTTAGCAAGACTTGAAGTCTATGGATGGCTCCGTCAATGAAAAAATAAACTGTGCAACAACTCCAAAGCTGTCTTATTTACACAAAGTATCATGTGAATTTGAAATACACGTCATAGAATTAAAAAAATAGATGGTAGGAACTATAATCGCTGAACACATATGTTCAGTGGTTATAGTTCCTTCCATCTATAGTTCCTACCATCTAACTATAAAATGACCCTCATTTTGTTTTTTTGTTTTTTTAATTCCAAGACGTGTATTTCAAATGCATATACATTCTGTAAATAAGACAGCTTCAGAGTTGCTGTAAGGGGGCTGTTATACTTTGTGCGTCCCCGTGTCCGCGAGGGTGCACTAGGGTCCGTGTGACGTAAATTTCATCACCAACTGACGTTAGCAGATGTCCACGCGGACAGGTAGCGAACGTCCGCTGTGCAGCCAGATATTTGTGACTGCACGGACTGTACGCTCGCGTAAGCTCACCACTGTGCATGCTCTGGGAGGTTTGTCTGTACTCACAGTTCATCTCTGAAGAATAGAGACAATCCAGTGTGTGCAAATTTGTGGAGAGAAATCGCCCAGGCAGAGGGAAGAGACAATGGAGGCGTGCAGGTAAAGTGAACGTGTCTGCGAGGCAGACTGAAAGCCACTCAAACTTCATTAAACACTCACTAGAAACGGGATCCCTTAATTTAACTCTACCCTTAAAAATTAAGGTGTTCTGTGCGTGGATGAAACGAAAACTAAGGACATATTAAGGGCTTTGTGTTTCATTGTGGTTGTGGGACACTCTTCTGGTGAAGCGCGTCCCCTCGCGACAGCCAAATTCTAGTATAACAGAGCTGCGTGCGCGTCTGCTGTCCACAAGCTCGTCCGCAGCTGTCCGCGTGCGCACCCGTTTTGAAGTAGATCAGCCCCTTAAGACTTATTTTTTCACTTTAAAGGACCAGTGTGTAGGATTTGGCGGCATCTAATGGTTACAAGGCAGAATGCAACAAAACAGCAGTCCCCCCCAACCCCTCCGCTTTCCAAACGTGTCCAGCTGAGGCTACGGCAGCTCACGAAGTCAAATAATTATCGCTGCCAGGAGATGATGCATTTGTCCACGGCTAATCTCACAAACTACTGGGCGTATCAGCTTAACATTTTTTTTACACAGATATGACTGTATGCTGAAGAACCTTTTGTCGCTGATTGAAAAACTTTGAAAAATGTTTGTTCTCGCTACTTTAGCTCTATCTCGCACGACCATCGCTGTTGTCTCTCCCTACTGTGACCACTCTCACCCTCTCTACAACAAGGTGTGACACAAAGCAATAACAACTATCTTTACAAAGACACGCCTGGAGGAGCTCCACTCTACTGAGTGCACTAGTTCAACTATAGCAAGGTTAAATTGTGGCATCGACAAGTGACGAGATAATGTAGTTGACATTTTACTAAGTTATTTAGACTGCAAACATTCTATGATAACTAACACATAAGATAATTACTAAGGCTCATCATCTGTGCAGGAGAAAACACATTTGTGTTGCTCTGAAAACCTCTGGCCATCTTCAGTGATTTCTATATGACAAAAAGCTGTGCTGATATTTATTCTAGTTTTCTGCCGTTGTCTGTCCCGTTCTCTTAATTTGCTTCATCATGTTTTCATTTCTGCGGCATAAGTATAATCCATAGATATGATCCATATGTATGATCCAATACTCCGTGGTCTCGCGTCACAATCAGAAGAAAAAGCGTCTGTCTACAACTCAATTAAAATCCTACACATCCTCTACCTTTAATGGAGTTAGGCTAATGACTCCTGTAGACATCTAGTCTTTATGCTAAGCTAACACAAAATGCTACCCATAGAAACCGAGGTGAAAATGGCATCGAACATCTTGTCTCAATCTGGGTAAGTTGGAAAAAGGAAAAGGTATTTTACCCAAAACATTGGAGTATTCCTTTAAGTGACGAGATGAGGAAAGTAATTTGAATGTTTCTTTTTAAACATTTTTGAATTGCAGACTACAGTGGCTTACAGGTAGTAACTCTACAAGAACTCTTAAAATCTCTTCAACCCTGCAGCTCCCATCAGCAGGTCCAACATTACCAATGCATGTTGCACAGCTGAGTTTTGTTCAAACCCACAGATTTTCATTCTAAATTGCAGTCAAGATCCCAAGGTTTCCAAAGATACTTAATATGTCCTGCTGAATCACATGGAAATGTGTATAAAATAATGCAAAAGACATCTAGATTTACTTCATTTGATGCAGTGCCAAGCCATAAAATACAAGCCATAAAAAACAATATCTTGAGTTTGAATATTTCACTCAACATGAGCGTGAGATATAGCATCAGGGTGCTGGAACAAGTCAATGGAAATGCGAGTCTTTCCCGCAATATGTTTCCAAGGTTTAAATAAACATTTTCAACCTATCAGTCAGTATTAAAGACAAGGAAATTTAGTGCACGTTCTTTTAGATAAGAATGAAGGGCAAAAACTAAGGCCGATCCATCCAGAGGAAGGCCAGCTAATAATAATAATAATGATTATCATTATTATTATTTTGTTAAAAGCTTCATTGGTGTAACAGTAAAGCTTGCTTGGCCTTGTCTTTTTTCTCAGTAGACGTCAATAGAAATTTGTTCACAACATGTTCATTAAACTAATGCTATATTTAATATTTAATAATAAGGGCTTTTGCATCAACTGACCACAGTATCTCAGACTCAGAATTTACAATCCAGTTGAAAAATTGATTTTTTAAATTTATTTATTGTTTATTTATTTATTTATTTTTGAAGAGAATAAATGTACCTTTATACTGAACTCTAGTTTGGCTCTGTACCAAACTGGCTGGTAGAATTAATAGACTTACAAGCCACAGCTAACTGTACACTATGTAATGTTAATTCCAAGTCCTGGTTGTGATGTATGCAGGGCTGTGATGCATGATGGAAATCCACACATCAGATTGATTATTTTTACCCTGTTGTACTGTGTATGGGGGCCCATATGCTCCACTGACCAAGGCCATATTCACTGTTGAAAACTACCAGGCATACATCCAGAGTTTATATTAGTCATCAGGGAGTGACAGTCTACTTTTTTATGGCCTTTACCAATCAGGACTCTGCCACAGATTTATGAAACTGTGTTTTTGGTGAGACAGTTCAGCTGCGCACAAACTATTTGGTTAGTGTTGCACTGGAGAAGATAAAAGCCCAGCAGAGCATGCAGGCAGGTGATGTAACATGGCTCCTATGCACAAGTAGAAGAAATTATTTCACGTGCAGCATTTCCACTCATAGCCCAAAATACTTTTGACTGATCAACTGTTGACTACAGATGCCCTGAAAGGTCATGGATTATGTTATTTTATTTACTCCAGTTTCCTGTGATAATGAGTACATATTCAATCTGTTTTCTGGATTTCAACCCAAAAAGTGAAGTTCTTAATCTTATTAGAAAGATGTTTTATATATTGAATATGACCACAAACACAATGAGCTTATATTTCTTTAAAAAATTCACAAATTTTCTCTTGCTCGGTGGACAATGTAAGAGTATATAAAGTCAGAGAACACTTTCCAGTTTCATGTTGATGATGAAAAACTAAATAGTCAGCAATTTACATTCACCATTTGTCCAGTTTTTGTTTATATGATGAATTATTTATGATATATTATATATGATGAAATTTTGTACATAAAATAACTCATTAACTAGA
Source organism: Neoniphon sammara (assembly GCA_900302535.1). Taxonomy (NCBI): domain Eukaryota; kingdom Metazoa; phylum Chordata; class Actinopteri; order Holocentriformes; family Holocentridae; genus Neoniphon; species Neoniphon sammara. The sequence continues at coordinate 3,915 of OMKZ01052778.1, forward strand.
AATCACAACAGCATCACAACAAGAAGTAATTTGATGTCCATATCTACAAGTTGGGACAGACAAAGAATACGTTTTTCTTTCATCTAATTTTGTACTTGCACTTGATGCAGCTGGTATAAACACATGAAAATAAACTATTCATATTATTTTTGGTGAGTAGTTTGTGTTTTAATGAAACTACAGTACTCAAAACTCACCAATCCCAACCAAACTGCCATGTTTGTCTGTGATGCCTTAACTCAAGTGTTCAGTGTTGGTCTGTATGAAGCCACACACACTAGGACACGGCAAAAGTGACTTACCGAAGGCATCAGGCCAGGAGGGGAGGACGGTACTTTCCTGTCCATGCTCCTTCAGCTCAGGAGGCCAGGAGGGCTGCCTGAGGATAGGCAAGACATCCGGCTGGGCCTCCTGACTGTCCTCCTCAGAAAACACATCCTCCACCAGCGTCAGCAGAGACGCCGTCACCCAGAGCATCACCTACAGCAGCAGAAACACGGTTACTTTGATGGCTATTTGTTTGGAGATGATGAAAATACAGATGCTTCACTGTGGCAACAAAATAATTTTAAAGGAATACTCCAATGTTTTGGGTAAAATACTCTTTTTCTGACTTACCCAGACTGAGACAAGATGTTCGATATCATTTTCACCTCTGTACGTCCACTGGTTCAGTTCCTATGGGTAGCATTTCGTGTTAGCTTAGCATAAAGACTTGAACTCTACAGGAGTCATTAGCCTAGCTCCATCAAAGTGAAAAAATAAAGCTTACAGCAACTCCTAAGCTGTCTTATTTACACAAAGTATCATGTATTTGAAATATACGTTTTTAAAATAAAAAAAAAAAGAGTCGTTTAAGGAGAAGTTAGATGGTAGGAACTATAACCGCTGAACACAGATGGAAGGATGCATGTGTTCAGCAGTTATAGTTCCTACCATCTAACTTGTCCTAAAACGACTCTTGTTTATAAGAAACTTTCCAAGACGTATATCTCAAATAAACATGATGTGCAAAGGCAGCTTCGTAGTTGCTGTAAGGTTTATTTTTTCACTTTGACTGAGCTAGAGTTCAAGTCTTTATGCTAAGCTAACGTGAAACCAGTGGACATACAGAGGTGAAAATGGTATCAAACATCTTGTCTCAGTCCAGGTAAGTTGGAAAAATTAAATTTTGCCCAAAATGTTGAAGTATTCCTTTAAACAGTGCATCAACGTAAGACTTGTCATGCAGATATTTATAGCAAAGAGTGTTCACATGGTCTTTCAAATTGTTCAAATCATGTGTTGTGAAAACTCTGCATTTTATTTACTATTTGCATGTGATTTGGTGCTGTAGTACATGAGCTGTTATACGTTTTGGGACTCCAGCTACACTCTGTAAGCTGATCCATCCTGTTCCATCAGCTCTTTGACATGGAAATTGTGTCCATGCTCCCTGGCTGGGTTTGAGCGTGCATGGCCTTCTGGGATACCTGCAGCCAACACCTCTGCCTCTTTAATTACTTAATTGACACATGACACCCCTGCACTGTGCAGGCGAGGTTAATATTTTAAGGGCACTTATAAAATGAGTTTCTCTGCGGTGTCTGCTTGGCAGGAACACAAGGCCCAGATCAGATGGGCCATGTAGTGGAAACTGGACAACACTGAAACATACACGCATCTACTAAGGTTAAAACAGTCTGCCAGCAAACCCCACTGGCCTTTTTTTTTCTCATGTATTCATTCACACACTGGAACAAGTGTAAACTGTTCAGTAGAATGGAGCCGAGAAGTTAATTAGCAGGGATGTCATAGAAAGGAAGAAATCTATCCATTAAGATAAGGTAAGATAAGATAAGGGCTTCACAATTCAATACAACCACAATAAAGTGTAATAGATAAAAATCCCCCCAAACCGTGCAAGTTTATTTCTGTGCCACAAATTATTCTAGCAACAGCACTGACTTGCAGCTATGTGTTGTCACATGGGGGCTTGCTTTCATAATTTTATATAAAATTAGTTCATATAAACATTTTATGGAGAAATCTCACAGTCCTATTATGGTTTACAGCAGATATTTGTAGTTATAGTAACTGAGAAGGTAAAACCTTTTGTTTATGCTGGATTTCACTGAACTTTCAATCAGTCATTCTCACTCTCAGCCTAATTAAGCCTAACTATGCCTATCCTAATATTTCATGAGAGAAACGGCAGAATTAAGTTGATTTTTGCCAAATAAACTTTGTTCATAAATTTAGTTCAGGCTATTTTTTTTCTCCAAAATAACTGGGGCAGTGCCCCTGAAAGGCAAGGTGAAAAAAATTGCAAGTTTATCTCGTACAGATGACATAATATCTTCCATATTATCTCATTCATACGAGATAAACCCCGACATTGCCAGAAAAAAAAAAAATCCACCTTGCCTTTCAGGGCTTCCGTTGCTTCCGTAATTTCAAGACCTTTACCAGAAAATTTTAAACCGTGGTGTATGAGTGATGGATTTCAAGAACACTGACCAAAAAAAAAAAATCCCTTTTCACACTACAGTTAGCACTAGGCTAAGATCAGCCCGTTAGCCTTAGGTTTACATCTCCGCAAGCCTTCGTTTCACACTTGCAACTTTGACTGTCAGATATCCCTTCCCTTAGCCCTGGGTTTGTTAAACTCTGCTTCAGAGCAGGGTTTTCCCTGAATCTTCGAGGATATCCCTGGGTTTTGATTTTCAGGTGTGAATCCTTTACCCAGGGCTTACTGAAAGGCCTGGACTAATAAGAGCAAATGTGAATCTAGGCTAATATAAGATTAGGACTTAGGTTAGCCTAGAGCCAAGAAATGCTTGAAAAGGTGTGAAAAGGGCTATGAATTCCCAGCATTTTGAAATCAAATCTTACTATTTATATTGTTTATTGTTGTCCCTTATTTCAATCATCAGCCACTACATCACAGGTCAGCTGATAATGAAAGAGCTTGCTTGAAGCTGAAACACACACTTTTTCTGAACGTGCTCACCTTCCAATTCCTCAGGTGATGCTGGGTTGTTGACGCCTCCTGCCTCCACCAGTTTTTCCCATCTGAATAAAAAGAATAGAAAAGAAAAAAATTAGAATTCATTCACTGCTTGTTTTCCATCAGTCTTTGGAATGAACCTTTCTTTAAAAATGCCTTGTGGAAATGTACCGCAGAGTAAGAGGAGTTCCTGCCTCAATCCAATATAATTACAAGGTACATTTGCTTATTATTTTACCTTTATTCATCCAGAGAGACTTTTGCTCAGCATGCACGCACATGACGTCATGGGCAACAAGAGCCAAATCCAGTCAGGATGAGACATCGCTCTTCTACATCTGTGTGTATACCACCAAAACCTGCACTGTATCAAACCCCATCATGGTTTATAGTATTTGAGAAAATCATTTACTACAAATCATGTTTGCTCTTAATTGATCAAACACATCTCTGTATCTCTGTATGTAATACAAGGAAGCAAATGTCCTATTATGAAAGCTTAACTTTCACTCTGAACTTTCACATCTTAGCTGTGAATTTTTACACTACTCCCACAGTCATTTTCTCATACTCAGATATAAACAAATGGGCTCTGGGACGGGACAAAATCTGTTTTATCCAGCAGCATCTTGCTTTTCAAAAAGTTACACACACTGGGAGTTGCACAGTACAACCACAGCCTTCTACTATTGGTTCCACTGAAGCAGTTCAGGTTTAAGTGCCTTGCTCAAGGGCAGCTAAACTGTAGCTGTAAGGAGATTTGGTAGTAGTCCAGGGTTTAAATCAGTGAACTTCTGATCACAAGCCCATTTCTCTAACCTTTGGAGTATCAGCCAGTCCCACTATTCTTACAGCACAAACTTTACTGAGCCAATTCATCTGAATGACAAAATGCAGCAACTTATTTACAGAGACTGTATTTTGGCCATGTAGGGTCAATTCATTCAAATTCATGCAAGGGAAAATGCAGAAAAGCGTGTATCAGTGACATGCTCATTTAGCCAAAGGACCCTTGTGTTGAGTGTTGAGTTGATGGCATCTACTTTTAAGATAAGTTTTTGGCTGGAGGCTCTATTATGTTTTTCCATCAACAAAACTATAAAAGTGATTCTAATTATGGCAATTATGAAGTTCACGAGAACAGTGAAGAAACAATGAAGGAGCAACCCTGTAATATTCTATAAATGATCCAGTTTGGCAAAAACCTGGTGGATGTTTCATGCTCTTGTCTTTTGTGTTTTGGGCAAAATACCCTTTTTCAGTCTTACCCAGACTAAGACAAGATGTTCGATACCATTTTTCACCTCTGTACGTCCAGTGGTTCAGTTCCTATGGGTAGCATTTTGTGTTAGCTTAGCATAAAGACTTGATGTCTAAGCTAACACAAAATGTTACTCATAGGAACCAAACCAGTGGACGCACAGAGGTGAAAATGGTATCGAACATCTTGTCTCAGTCTGGGTAAGTCGGAAAAAGGGTATTTTGCCCAAAACGTTGGAGTATTCCTTTAAAGCAATCAAACTTCCTGCCATATCCTACCAAGTGGTAACCTGGCTGATGTGGTGGCTGTAAGTGCGACACAGAGCTGAGGGTCCTATGTATGTCAACAAATCCACAATAATGAGGTGACTCTATCATCATAGAACTTGTCAATTCTGAATCTTCAATGGTGAGCCTTGTCTCTCTAAAGATCCTCCCTATCCTCACATGGGGCACCGTCACATGTCAAGGACATTACTTGCTCTGCTGCTAACTGGGTGCACATAAATTGCCATTGCCCTTAGGTAGCAGTTATGGCTGTGTTAGACTTGAGCGACTGTAAGATGAGTCATAATGGTTTAATTTTGACAGTCAATCACTGCACTTGTAGCTGTTTTGACTCAAAAATTGTATCCACATACAGCTGTCTAACCAGAGTAATCAGCAAAGAGATAGGACCCTTAGTGTTCATGTAGTTAAGAGTTTTGTTTGGTTATGTTAAATATGCTAATGTCTAAAATTGATGTGTTAATGATTTATTGATTTTAAAATGTTGCACATAGCTGGGACCCGGTAGCTCAATTGGAGGAAAGCTGAAACAGAAGAATTAAAAAATTAAGAAAACCTTTACTTACACTGGTTTACATCGTGGTGCAAATCAGTGTTAGCATCTTAGATAATATCAGTTAAATTAAACAACCACTGAATATGAAGTGAATTTGATACTGACACCAGTATGAGCACTGATAGTCTTTTGAAACAATATTAAGACTGTTGTGCCACTTTTGAGTTTATGAAATATTTGCCAAAGCAAGGAGTGTTCATAGAAAATAGAAATATAACCCTTAGATGTACTTTTTAGTATCTGTACAGCAAGGTTGCATTATATTGTACATTATTTCCTCTAAACCCCCATAACATTTGCATGGCCACTTTCCCGTAGTGCAGTTCACATGCTTTTACCTGGCATTTGCTGGTCTTTTATTGTTCCTTTTTCTGTGTTTCATAGTAAGAGAATTAATTGACAATCTTTTTATCTAAGTACTGTGCCCCCTTCCAGGTTATTATCCCAGGCTGGTTTTCTTTTATTACTGAAGTGACGATAGTACCCAGCCCATATGATTGGTCATGATATGAAGTGTGAACATAATACAACCATTACCAAGATGAGTAAAGATAGCTGGGGTTGTAAGTTGATGTCATACAGTTGATTCAAGCTTTCAAAAAGATAAAAGGTAAAAGTCAAATATTTACTTTTAAAATAAAAAATAATCCAGTTTCTTTGAATATTTAAGTCCATTTCATTACATTTGAACCTTCAAGCTATGGGGTGCTAAAAGGACAATGAATAACAGCCTGTTGAATAGTGCATATCACATCTAATTAGATATTGTAACATTTCCTCTTTTTTTTTCATTTCAAAATACTATAATCTCTGACTTACCTTTAAATTTGACTGCAGTCTCCACTATCATAAACAACCAACAATAATGTCTGTAAGTAAGACTTTGAGGACCACAATGGGAATGACTATTTGACTTTCTTGTGTTTTATCTTCGATTGTTACTTTATTCATGCGCAGTACAGTGTATGTGTATATTTGGATCACTAATGATCAAATAAATCCAAATTTAAAAACAACAACAACATTAACAACATAGTGTAATAAAGAGGGACAATATACTGGTGGCCAAACAAAAAGAACAACTAAGGCACACATTTACTGAGATGACTGCCTTACATTTTTCAAGTGTGTAGAAGATGTTTTCTATACAGATGAAAAAGAGTTGCAGAAAATGCCTTCTGCAAAATGGAGGAAAAGGAAAATTGCTATCTAGAACCACAGAAAAATTATGTAACTGATGGATGCAACCTAAACGATTAACCCAAACTTAAACTAGAAGGTACTCAGTGAAATACAGACCTCCACCAAGGTCGCAGCTGGAAGTTATGGCCTTGTTTGTGTTTAGCCCCACATCCTTTAGGCAGTGTTTTTACATTCCCAATAGAGGTCTTCACGGGTCCAACTTTTTGGACCCGTTCCGAAATGGACCCGTGGCGTTGTTACCTGAATCTGATATGAATAAATAAACTCTCGGGTCCGAAACAGACCTGAGGGTAATCAGACCCAGTCCAAAACGGAGACAACGCTCACTTAATGTTAATTGTGCGATTGCGAGAACAGACAGACAATATGATTTTTAGAACATAATTCCATTTCCAACACAAATTACTAGTAGGTCTAGGTTAAAGATCAAAGAATTTAATATGGAAAAAAAAATCTTATCAGGTCCTCACAGGTCCATACAGGTAAATCAATTTCATTTATAATAGACCCTTCCTGTGCCCATGAGACAAGATTTTGGATCCAATTCTGCTCAGGTGTCAGGTCGTGTCGTGGGTTTTCGGGTCTGGGTGGACCTGAGGCAGTTCCTATTCAAACAAACACTCTGCAATGGCCATTTGGCTGGTACACTTCAGGTGACTCACATAGAAAGTTTGGTATAAGCCTCAGAAAGCGAATGTGTTACTGCTACGTGCTGAAATTTTACTTAAGGAGTAATTAAACCCCAAACACAAAGGGTACAACAGGTGGTGACATCACCTCATACCAAAGATCAGCCAATAGCAGATAACAATTTTAGTAGCATGCTTTTTACCATTAGATGTCAGGCTTTATACAGATTTGGGTTTGGGGTCTGGCTACTCTTTAAGTGAAAGTTAAAAAAAAATCACTTGAATGGATAAAGTAAAAGGAAGCACATTAAACATATAACAAAATTCGAGGAGAAAATTCAAAATGTGATGTTGTATTACAGACTATGTAGAGCCTCCATATTATTTAATGCACATTTTTACTACATTGATGTTTCTTTCATTATTAGCTATTCAACTAGCTAGCAAGGCTGGACAACCAGGCTAACACAAAGCAAAACCATTGTAGTTGGATAGATACAGCTTTTTGATTAATGTTAACCAAATTGATTTTATGGATAACTTTATTTAGTATTAAATGTAGCAATTCTTTCGTATGCTTGCTTGATGCAGATAAAAAATACATTTTAAGTTTCCTACAACATGTTCATAGAAAACTTAAGAAATTGTACTACTAACCCTAACAAATGCTATTGAAAATGTGGGAAGGTGAAAAAGGGCAGTATCTCAGTCAAATCAGTAAATTTAAATTGCTGCGTTCAAGAAATAGTGAAAATTTTTTCCACAATATTGTGTAAGTGTCATGACAGCCATCTTGTACCAAAGAAGGCTGTCATGATACACTATGAAGTGTCTGTCATTTGTTATTATATGGGTACATGATATTTGTGAAACCAGCCTGTATGACATCACCTGATCATGGCCATCTTTACAAATGTTTACTTACTTGATAATGCGCCAAAACATAAAGTTACTTATTGTATTTCAAAGCCTTAACATTGTCCATCCCTTTAGAAAGAGACATTAAAAAGATAACACACAAATCCCCCGAATAACATTTTGTCTTTATAGATTGGCCATAAAGGAACAAAGTGACATGAATATTAACGTTAAATTGTTTTGAATGATTTGTGTCTAATCATTTAGAGTCTGTCCCAAAAGCCTGTGAAATCAAAGAGTGTAATGTTACACTTGGGTAGAAATGTAAATCAAATGGGTAGAACTGTGAATGGATGCTATCTGCATGTGTAGCCTCTTGTGTTGTCCCTGGATGAGTAATAACTATGTTTTCTGATACTGTGACAAGCTGTATGAATTCTATGCAGCCAAAAACACTGTAAAGTGTATTTATCATTAAGTGAATATCAGCTGATTTAAAAAGAAAAAGAAAAAAAGAAGAAAAACCCAAGGATCAACAGTTACAGTTTTGTGTAACCGTAAAATATAAAGTATTGATAACTTTAATACTGTCATTTCAACCTAGCAATCAGACAATTCAGCTGCACGTTGATCAGGGTAGATGATAAACTGTGCATTGTCTAGATGACTGGAATAAATGTTTGCTATTGAAACCAAGTCTGTCTGCTCATCCTTGTTGTCAGTTCAGATTCACATTTCAGATTTCCCACAGGTATACAACTCATTCTAATTATGCAGCGGATTGGACAGCTAAATGTACATGTCCATCTAAACAGCATTCAGTTTCAGTATCACATCACTATCAATATCGCTGTTGTAATTGAGTCTTAAGTCTGAGTGGAGTTAGTCTCTCAAACCAGACCTGCAATTTCCAAATGCTTCCGCCTAACAGTCTGTACTTCGGAAGCGCTGAAAATGAGTAGCAAAATAAGGTGGATATCCAGTCATTTCCTCCCCTTTGTATTCCCTGTGCAGATGCATAAATCACTCCTACTGGAAACCAAATTAGCCAAAGCCTAGCTAGCTAGCTGGGAATTCGAAATGGAAATTCGAAAAGATATTTCTGATTCAGACACACCTGACACACCTGATGGGACATGGCTTTAATGTCCCCATTGATGGCTACAAGATGCTGCCTTGCACTCCAAGCAGGGATGGTCCAAGATGGATGGTCCAAGAGCTGGTCCTAGAAGAAGCTGTTGGTTGAGTCTTTCCCATTATGGTGGACAAAGTTACGAATAGGGATGAGGGATGAGGGATGAGTACACCATCTGTATCTGCTTCTGTTGAACCAACTAAATTATCGGCAAGCTTAAACTGGAATTGGGTGTCTCAGCTGTCCACTTGTGATCTGATCTGATCGCCCAAGATGCATTTTAAAACCAAGTCAACCAAGCCAAAGACAACTTAACCAGGAATTGTGACAATGCTAAACTATTCCAGGGGATATTCATGTAAACACAGTAGCATAGGAAATTTAATGCTGTAGCACTACAGCTATCAGTAAAAATTCATGTCGCTTAAGTTTGTCTTTGTGGTTAATTTTTGTCTGTAGTGCAGGAAACATATGTCTCTGTAAATAGTCCAGACAACAGACCATTTCTGAGTTGTGCTGATTTACTAGTGCAGGCAACTAGGGTTCACAATCAGCTTATGATAGTGTGATATTTGGACAGTCCCAAAACACCAAAATACTGCACATAATAACTTTAAAAGTCAAGTCAAAATTTATTATAGCCCAATATCATAAAGTATGCCTCATAGGGCTGTACACGTAATAAAACAAAATATAAAACAAAACATGCAACATGGCAAAATATTTACAGAATTTGAAACTATACTGTACATTCATGTCTTGATATAAATGAAGTCACAGGTACACATAATTACAACATACATACACATACATAACCATGTGCACATTAAACTGAATATAAAGTGCAAAGCTGCAGAGTTACTTGGGGCAGTAAGGTTAAATGCTGATGCAAACAGATCCGTTTTGAGTTTACTTTTGAATGAATCAACTGAGCTGGCCTGTCGCATTTGGATGGGAACACGATTCCAAAGAAGAGGGGCTTGGTAGGAAAAAGACCTGCCACCTACTGATTTTTTGTTTATTTTTGGAATAGTCAGAAGACTGGCATTTTATGATCAAAGAGCTGGCGCAACTAGTGGTGATAGGTAGGATAAGATAAAAGTAGAATTTTGAAATCAGATCTAGCATGTATGGGGAGCCAGTGTAATGAGATAAGAACAAGGGTAATAGGGTCAAACTTTCTAGTCTTAGCTAATATTCTAGCCGCAGTATTATTCTGGACAAGCTGGAGTTTACTAATTGTAGAACTAGGTAAAACAAAGAAAAGGATATTACAATAATCAAGCCTGGATGAGATGAAAGCATGAATAAGTGTTTCAGCATCGATCATAGAAAGAATGGGATGTATCTTGGCAATATTTCATAGATGTAAATATGCAGTCTTTGTAATGTGATTGATATGCTTTTCAAAACAGAGGTTAGGATCATATAGGACACCAAGGTTTCGAATGCTAGGGCTTTGTAGGATTTTGGAACCAGCACGGTTGAGAGTGAGGACCCTAAAATAGTTTCTAATCTGCTTTGGTCCCAGAACAAGCATCTCAGTTTCCTCTGTGGTAAGTAGCAGAAAAATAGATGACATAAATATCTAATAGACATTCTTCCAGCTTCACCAACTGATGAAGGATGTCAGGCATAATGGAGATGTAAAGCTCAGTGTCATCTGCATAGGAATGGAAACCTAGATTGTAATGATTTATTAATTACCCAGGGGCAACATAGAAATAGAAAAAAGGATTGGCCCAAGTACCAATCCTTGTGGCAAACCATAACTGACCCTAACATAATCTGATGAACAATTATTATGAAAGACAAAGTGGGATCTGTTAGATATGTGTGATCTAAACCAGGAGAGGGCAGTGTCTTCAATGTCAATATAGTTTTCTAAGTGATCCATTAAGATATCACGGTCAACCGTGTCAAATGCTGCACTGAGGTCAAGGAGCACCAGGACTGAGACTAAACCAGAGTCAGAAGCAAGTAGTAAGTCATTCACCACCTTAGTTAGAGCAGTTTTTGTGCTGTGGAATTTTTTAAAACCAGATTGATGAGATTCAGACAGGTTATTAGATGAGGCACAGTAGTGGGTGTGTTCTTATCATCCCTGTGGCGCAATGGAATTTTGGTGCCATAGATAACCATGACATGGATGACAGTGCTCGCCTGCTCAGACCAGGATGGTACGGCGCACCTAGGTTATGTTATTTTCGTCACTGAAGTTGGTGGAGGTGCGTCTAACTACACATCCCTGAAGCCAAAAAAACACTGGTTTAGCCTATGTGTTATGCCTCTCTGATTTGCTTGGATATGAATCTTTCATGATTGGAAAAATGTCTCACTACATTGTTTATACATTTTGACGCACATGTGGCGGTGGTTAAATGTTCATAGGGTGCAGGCGGCTGGTATAAAGTTGCTATGTAAAATGATTGCAACTTAGAGTGCATAACAAGTACCTCAAAGGTTGTAAAATCAAAGGTGATAATTGGATTTAGCATTAATGACCTGAAATCATATATAGGGGCAATACCCCCACGTTTTCTTGACTCAAGTGAGACTGGTGAACTAGTGTAATTGGGAGGAAACACTTCATTCAGGAATATTAAGTCATTTAACTTTAGCCAGACACAAGACTGTTATATGTCAAGTTCAACAGCTAGACATACATGGGGTCAAAGTGCAAAGTTCTAATAAAGAAAAAATCACAATAAATACAATGCCTAAATAAATACAAAAGTACCACATATGGTACAATGTGATGATGTCATAGCCATTCTTCGGACAGGGTCTGACAGTCAGAGACAGGATCATCAAAGTAGGAGAGTAGGAGGAGTAAGGAGATTGACCAGAGCTTCCTTTCAATTGCCTGTCCATTTCGGTGTTTGTCATGTTAAGTCAGGCTATTGAATTGTTTCAGAGGCTAGGGACCGAAAACAGGGGAAACTTCAGCAGTGTTGAGCTGAGGAGGATGACTTTAGTTAACTGTTTACTTGGTGGCTGTTTGTAGCAGTCAGGAAACAAGCCTTATACAAGCCTTGGTCAGCGTTCAGGCACGGTAGCAGTACAGTGGGACTGGAAACTGAGTGTGAGCTTCTTGAGGCAAAACTTCTTGAGGCAAAACAGGCCCAGAAAGGCCTGGCTGTGGTGATTTGACTCTTTAGTGTTGGTGTAGCTTGGCTCCCAGATAACCAACAACAGGCAAAACTCAGTGATACTCGGTTTTAAAAAATGCTATAGATAAATAAAATATCAATAAATAAAATTGATTATACTCATGTCACAAAGCTAGACCGTGCCCTCTAGAGTACTTGTGAATTTTTAATTCATGCAGGCTAGTGTTAGGTCGGGAGGCCTACCGACTTAATAGTGCACCTCTAGAATTAGCAAGCATGCCAACAATAGCCAATAGCTAACAACATGAGCATATCCTTTTGTACATAATTAACAGATAAGACAGATAAACCATTAATTTTTTTCTACAAGCATTTATTTAAATATTTGGTACAGTCAAACAAGTATTGTTTGTCACCTGTCCATCTCGTGGACCTCACCGCTTTCTCTTGTAGACCTGGGGCCTCATGTACAAAAGGTGCGTACGCACAAAAAAGTGGCGTGCGCTCTTTTTCACGGCAACGTTCAGATGTATCACGAGTGAAATGACGGTGGAAATGTGTGGTGCCTCACGCCAACTTCTTGGCTGGCGTACGTACGTTTCTACAGCCGTGGATCCTTTGGCGACACTTAGAGGTGATGCTGGGAAACTGTTATAATAAATATATGAGTGATGTGCACATCAGAGACACATGAACAATTAACACTGATGAACAATTAAAACACCCACGTGTCTGCAATTACATGAGTGGATATAAAAGCATGCGCAAAGTGGTGCAAAAAATACTGTTAAAAACAATGGCTGCATTAGCACTTTTGGAAGACATTGCAAATGGTGCAATAAGAAAAGAGCATGTGTACCAAGACAGAGAGGATTTGCTTGCCCACGATGATGACTGGCTTATCAGCCGTTTTAGGTTCCCGAGGGCAGTCCTCCTGGAACTGTGCGCAGAGCTGCGGCCGGCCTTCGAGCGCAACACAGCCAGGAGCCATGCGCTGCCAGTGCCCATACAGGTGCTGACCACACTGGGGTTCCTGGCAACCGGGTCATTCCAGAGGGGGCTGGCCGACCAATCGGGGCAGTGCCAGTCGACCCTGAGTAGAGCCATGCCAGCCGTTTGGGATGGAATTGTCCACTTGTCAGCCAGGTATATCAAGTTCCCATACAATGCAGCTGAACAGGTCAACATCAAAGCGCAATTTGCAGCGAGAGACGGTTTTCCTAATGTAATCGGAGCTATCGACTGCACACACATTGCTATAAAAGTGCCATCACATGATGAATTTGTTTGTCAACAGGAAACATTTTCATTTCATAAATGTACAGATCATTTGTGATGCGCAAATGAAATTAACAAGCATTGTGGTGAGGTGGCCTGGTTCAATGCACGACTCATACATTCTGAGTAACAGTATGGTTGGGAATAGACTACAAGCTGGCACTGTGCGCAATGGGTGGCTTCTTGCTGAGTAAATTAATTTGTGTCATTGTCCTAATAATGATAAAAATTATTAGGACAATAATTATTAGGACAGGGATGCGCATTGAGCATGTGCGCCCCCAAATTCTATCTCATCTTCACAGCATCATTACTAGTCAGTGGTTAAAGTTAGTGACTTGCTGTTTTTTGCTGGTTAAACTACAGCTTAAGATCTCTCTAACAAGCCCCTGATTGTCTCTGTGTGCAAAGAACTCATGTTAATAACCCCGTGCCTAAAATCTGAATGTCTTAATGTCTTAATCAGCCTCACCTTTTCCCCGGTGTGCTTCTGCACTAATTTGCAACAATAGTGTGTGATCCATGTAACTAGTGTATAACATTAATGAATGGAAACTGTAAATCCAGTT
>OMKZ01052779.1:0-10099 GCA_900302535.1 Neoniphon sammara
AAACACAGGGTTCCCGCGGTCATGGAAAACCTGGAAAAGTCATGGAATTTCAAAATCTAATTTACAGACCTGAAAAAGTCATGAAATTAAGTAAAATTATCAAAAGTTTTGCAAAAGTCATGGAATATAATTTAGTTGTCTATAATGAAATTATAGACAACTAAATTATGTAACATTTTGATGTGCAAGTCTGACTTTCTGTGGCTGTTACACATGTCGATGTGTGACTATGTTATGCTCCTTCAATTTCACTTCTGTTTATTTACTTATAGGTTGTGAATGGTCATGTAAATTTTGTTATGGGTACTTGAAAAGTCGAAAAGTTTTGAAATTTTGTCTGTGGAAATGAAAACAGCACATACTCAGATTTCACTTGTTCAATGTGAAGTGTGAAACCCAGGAAAATCATTAAATTATTATTATTATTCCATTATTACTAGATTATTGTAAACACACTCATAGCTATGTACTGACAAGAAACAGATTTTTTTGAGGAGTGGAAATGCTCCGCAGAAGATGGAAACCTTTTAAAACAAATACAATCCGCATGGACTTCTGCCTGTTTTTCCAGCTCGTAAACCTAAACACAAATGGCAGAAAGTTCATTATGTTTTATTGTTACGTTTTCCAAAATGAATAGCTGGGGAATGAGAAAGAAAGAAAGAAAGAAAGACAGCTGCTATACCCCACTACATCTTAAAATACTGAACATCCATTTAATGTGAAATTAGATCCATTTTACTCTGTGAAAAATCCACATGAAACCTATAAATCATGTGCAGCTGTCAGACACTGTCAGTATTATTTATTTTTTTTGAAAGTGAAAAAAAATCACAAAGTGACTTGATCTTGGACCTCAGGCAGCGCTCCTCTACCCCCATTTGAACTCCCATATTAAGCTAACTGTGTCCCAGTGGAGATGGAGACAGAGCTCTTCACTGAGATCATTTGCTCCACAGCCTCTACTATGATCTGACAACATCATATGACTGCCTGAAGCAATTAATGTAGCATTTAAGTCTTGTAATATAATCAGGGAGGTCAATAAGGAATCAAGTAATTTTGAAACCTGTTGTTCAACATATTTTGCATTATCTTTCCTGAAACAGGATGAAATATTGCAAGCTACTCACACCCCATTTATAGCAGATAATGTAACTAGTTTCTTAATAATAATTCTAATAATCATAATTACAAAGGAACAGGATACAGAAAACAGATAAAATTACAGCATGACACAAAAATGATCATTCTAACACAGAATGGAACTTGACAGCATGTGTTATTAGTTATATTTATTGGAACCTGCTATGGAGAGGGTGGTGGAGTGGGATTAGCTAAGAGGTTGAAAAAGTCATTTTTCATCTCATTTCGACTTTTAAAACAATGTTTTCCCCATTTGCATTCAGCCATGGTTTTGAATGTTGAAATGTGAAACGAGAACAAAAGCCTCATGCCATCATAACATCTCTATATTCAGCTGAAGTGCAGCTCAAACCAAAATAGCCATGGTTGGGGAACCAAAGGCAAATTTAGCCTGAAGTACCACTGCTAAAAAAAATAAAGGGAAACTAATTATCCAGGACGTAGGTATATTCACCTCCACTGTCAAAGAAACTGTGTAACTGTATTGAAGAGGCAGCAGTAGTGGCACTTGAATATGCCACCACCTTACCCTTAAGCAAGGCTTTGAATCCCCACCTGTGTGTGTCTGTGGTCAGACACACACTTTCAGTTGTCAGACAGTGTGTGTGTAGCAAGGCTTTGCTGTACAGAGTACAGGGATATGAGTGTGTCCAGTCACTGTAATAGATTTCACTTGATAAGGACTTTTGAAGGCTTGTACTTATGATTTTGAATTGAAGCTGTCAATAGATGATACTTTGAACTTTGTCTTTTTTGTGCCAAAAAAGTATTTAGCTTCTCAAACAGCATGTAAACCTTTATAGGAGACTAAACCTCTCTGTTGATTCCTGAGCACATAATAGTAAAAATAATGCTTTTGGCACTATTACTTCTACCCATACTACTACGACAGTTACTACTGCTACTTATATTACTCCTGCTACCAATACTTACAACATACTGATGCAATACTTATGTGGAATCTCAAAATCTCTGATTTGAATCACTTCAGGGTGGGGTCTTACCATAGATAACCAGTGCAGTATAGATAATTTCTACAAATTAATATTTAATTTATCAAACTAGACCAAATCACACTTGTAAGTGGTAAATTTGGCCTCTTGTACTAAGAAATATCTAATATGTTTTGCTTTGCTTTAATGAGTCTCAGCCCTGGGGTGAGACTAAAGTTACTCCTTTAAGGTCTGAATATGGTGATAGATGTGTGTGAGTTTAAAGACCCACTCCTGGCATTGATTAAACCCTGAAAACATATTCTGTTCAGCAGAATTTTTTTTATTAAGAGGTTTTTCCATGAAAAAAAATCCCCTCATGCCTTAAAATTACTTAGGTGTAACTACACCTTTGCCTTTATCTAGTATGTGCAGATCTATGAATATGCAAATAGTCTCCGCCTCTATTCAAATTTCCACCAAGCACATCCTGGCTCACCTTCGACTCTGCCCACACAAACTTCCGCTTGTTTTCTGTTTTGCTGCACAGGGTCACCTACACGTGGATGTTTCACAATGGTCATTTTTTTATGTAACGCTATCGCCCTCTACAACGTTAGAAACTTAACGGTAAAAGATAACATGAGCCTTCAGCTTGACTATGTTATCAATCAGCTGTGTGTTGCTAATGTTAGCTAGATAAATCTCGGCCCCGGTTGCCAGCTCTGATAACAGTTAACGATAATATACTATGTAAAGCATAGGCGGAGTTTGACATTTGCGCTTGGGGGGCAAAAATGTTTCAACTGACGTCATTACTACACAGTACAACTATTACGTGGGGTGTTACACAGATACATACTGTAACAAAAGACAATAGTTCCAATCAGGGCTCCAATTACACAGTGGTTTTCCGGGCAGCCCTAGTTACTGGTGTGCTCCTAAACATGTCACATACAAAATACATGCATAAAATGCATACATGGACGTGCACGGTCAGTTGCAGGGTTACTACAAAAACATTCTACTGTTACATACCATCAATACTGTCAATAACATTTCACTTCATACAGAGAAAATCTAGCCATGCAGGTACCACAAAGAGACAGAAAAACAATTCATCACTGGACTAACAACAACAAAAAATGGGCCTAAAATGGGCCTAAATAAAATGCTAACCCATGCCACAGTAGTAACATCAACTGAGCGCTGAGCTACAGAAGTAAGCAAGGACAAACATAGTGTTTACTCTCTCGCTTCATGGATTCTGCCACTGTGTGAACATTTTAATGTAATTGGAGGAGGAGCAGACTGGCTGTTTTACATAACTTTGACTTGAAAAGCGGTCACTCATATAGCCAGGTGTTGCATATAGCTCAACTTAGCAGGCTGGTTGGCAGAACGCCTCCTGCCTAGCTAGTTAGCTAGCATGTCCGCTAAGCATTCCGTTTATACTTTCTATCAAATTATCTAGACTCACAGCAGGTAGATATCATGACGATTGATTCAAACTGTTAAAAGCCAGTGGTGATTCTGATTTAGCCGACAGGCAAACAGTGAAACCAACATTGTAGCTATAATATATCCACCGTCCAGCCAAGCAGAATGTAAACAAAACAGCTAGCTAGTCAGCATGGCAGCATGTAAAGTGACCAATTGTTGTCAGCTCCTGATGTCATGTTTCAGGCTTAATGTAGTGACATATTTCAGCCACTAGGGGAGCAGTGCCCAAAACAAAAAAGCACATTTTAAGCAGAGGGGGTCTTTAATCCATCACAACTCAGAGACCCTGAGAGAGAATGAACATGTTTTCCCTTCCTTTTATTTGTGGCACATGAAAAGGAAATTAATCATAAATGCTACGATCAGCAGGATACTACATGACCAGACCTGGTGTACAAATGTGCATTACTGTGTGTGTGTGTGTGTTGTGCATCTTTGTAGCCAAATCCTGTGGGAGGAGCTGCATTCCCTGTGACGTGTTTGCCTTTTTTGGGTCACATCAGGGGGAGAGGTGGTGGGAAAATGCTAAGAAAGCAGTTAACGCCTCCCTCAGTTGACGATGAGGACAGAAAGAGGTAGGAGGAAGAAAGAAAACAAGGGAGGGCCGATAGAGAAAGAGAGAGAGAAAGGGGGATGTGAAAGAGAAAGAGAAATGAGTGACAGTGTACAGTAAATGTCATAAACTGCCTAATCAAGTTTCATCTGAAAAGTCTGCTTGCACCACAGATCCTACAGATTTGATTGGATGCAATTTAAATATGTAGGTGTGTATGGAAGGATTTGACTAATGTAGATCTTTTAAGGATGATTTATTATTAGATTAGAAACAGCTGGAGCACCAAAACTCTCTATTAAAACCCATAATAAGCAGAAGAATCAAAAAATAGTAATATTTATGAGGCATCTGATCAAAATGTGTAGAATCAGTTCAGTTGTCATAAATATTACAATAAATGCATAATCAATTTAGCTACATTATATTTATCATATCAGAGGTGGACCACACTGACTACACTGGATCCCATTTTTAAGAAAAGGACAATATTGTCTCTGTATATTAGCATAACCCTAGTGTGGGAGCATGTTTATCAGCATATATGCTATATTTACTATATGTATGCATGAGCACACACATTGGGCACACTTGCCTTCGACATAACTACCATCCTGTCATCTTTGCCCAGCTTGAGCTTCTGCCTTTTAATGAATCATGTATTTATTTGGCAAAGCAATCCAGGCGCGCAGAATGATCAAGGCCCTTGATGGCAGCAGAGCAAGCAGCCAGGCAGGCAGCCTGCAAATACATAATGTAACGAGGTCACTCAATATCAAGATTGTTCCATTAAAAATTAAAGCTGATTTGGTAATTTGGTCAGTCAGCATCCTTGAAGCAAAACAGGAGAGAGTGGGGGGAAGGCATTTTTCATATGCTGTGTTTGTGTATGTGTGTGTGTTTGTGTGTATTTGTTCATGCCGGTATGTATTGATTTCCATGCTGTGATTTATGTGAAATGATTTGCATTAAGATCGACTGCCTATTCTCATCTGTGTGTGTGTGTGTGTGTGTGTGTGTGTGTGTGTGTGTGTCACTGAACCAACATTTTTATATGCTGTGCTGGTCTGCAGATACACAGTGCATTTTAATGGAGATGCCCCTGAAAACTCTGTACCAGCCAACTTTAAAGCCAATAAATGCTGTTAGAAAATGTATATGTGGTTTATAAAGCCCCGTGAGACATACTTATGATAAAGGGCTGCATAAATAAACTTGACTTGACTTAGAAAATAATCACAATACCCTTTTTCCGACTTACCCAGAGTGAGACGAGATGTTGGGTGCCATTTTCACCTGAACGTCCACTGGTTTGGTTCTTATGGGTAGCATTTCGTGTTAGCTTAGCATAAATACACACATTACTCTGTGTAATTAAGACAGCTTTGGAGTTACTATAAAGTTGATTTTTTCACTTTGATGGAGCTAGGCTAATGACTCCTGTAGACTTCAAGTCTTTATGCTAAGCTAACACAAAATGCTACCCATAGGAACAGAACCAGTGGACGTACAGAGGTGAAAATGCTATCAAATATCTTGGGCCCTCTTTTCGTGTGCCTTGGCGCACCATGCAAAGTGTGGTTAAATGCCCAGTGCACAGGGTGCATGACAGGGTGCATGACAGTGCACATTTGGTATTTTGGTGAGCAGTGATCGCGCAAGTGAGAGAGAGAGGGAGAGGAGAGAGAGAGAGAGAGCATAAAGTAAATCTGTACACAATTTATCCCCCTTTCTTGTCCCTGTCTTCTATAAATAAATTTTAGCCTAGTAAATTAATTTCAGAGAATAAAATGCCATTATGATCGTTTTCTCTTCTTGACAAAAAAGAATCTTATAGAATCTTGCTTATTTTTAGTTTCAAGCTTTGATTTTGCTTTGAAAATAGTCAGGACATAAAATGTATCAAAGCTAAGTGATCTGAATGTTTTTGGTTATATTCTAAATTACGCTATTTACCTTATTCTGTTCAAGAAAGTATTTGATTGTATAGAACAGCAGGAAATGCAATGAAAAATTCCAAATTTCATGTGTCTCCAACGCTCTCCAAATCAAATACATTCATCCTTGAACACAGTGCAGATAACCAGCTTCAGCAGGGATGAATGTGTATCGGTATGATTTCATTATTCTCCGTGCGCCGCACAGCAGTTTTGTTGATATGAACATTTAACCACCGCCACATGTGCCTCAAAGTTCATATTCATTCATTCATCATTCATTCATTCATATTCACGTAGTGAAATATTTTTCCATAATGAGAGATTCATAAACTGTGATTTTTGTGGTTTCTTAGATGTGTAGTTGGACGCGCCTCCACCAACTTAAGTGACAAAAATAACACACACCTAGGTGTGCCGCGCCGTTGACCTGGTCTGATCAGGCGGCTCTGGTGGGCGCAAATCCATGTCATCCATGGCACCAAAGTTCCACTGCGTCACAGGAGTGATAAGAACACACCCACTACTGCGCCTCTCCTCCCGCCTTGGCGCACAGCGCGTCACCAAAATACCAAACTCACCCACGCAAGGAGAAACCCTCACTGAGCCTCACCAAAATTCCACTGCGCCAGTGACTGGATGTGCTTTGCGCACTGCGCCTGTACAAAAATAGGGCCCCTTGTCTCAGTCTGGGTAAGTCGGAAAAAGGGTATTTTGCCCAAAACGTTGTAGTATTCCTTTAAGAAAAAGTGAAAATAATGCAGCACATGAGAGATTTGAAATTGTGCCAGAATTTTTTTCTCCCTGACAAAAACACAAATCTGAATTATTGTTATTATCTGAAATTTCCTGGTGTGGAAAACGTGAAAATATCATGAAGTATCCCAAAAAGGTTGGCTGCTCGCAAAGATATTGGTATACTGGTACAAAAAGCCCATATCCAAGCCCTAGTCTGCAAAATTAATAAATCCAGGATGGGAACATGTTAGCCACAACTTTATAGTTGTTATCTCTTTATCTCTTTGTCCACAGGACGAGGTCATCGCAGTGTCTGAAAAGGTGATTGTCCGACTGGAAGACCTCGCCAAATGGACGGTATGGGACTCCCAGACCTGGAGCAGGGGGATGAAGGCCGTACCCCTGAAGCACAGCATGGCGCACCGAGATGGGGGCAAGACGGACCAGAAAGACACCCACTTCCTCCGTTACCGGGACTCAACTCTCAACAGTGGCCTCAACTTCAAAGATGTCTTAAGGGAGAAGGCAGAACTAGGTAAGACCTGATATCCCATCTTTCTCTGTAGAGTTGGCTAGTAATTATCAGTTTTCCTATGGTTATGGAAAGCCTGGAATTTGAAATCTGAAGCCATGGAATTTGAAATCTGAAGCTTTCCAGACCTGGAAAACATGAAACTCCTACAAATCCAAAAGCCTTTTTTTCTGCAAGTGTCTATGGTGAAGATTGACTGCTAGTATATCCATTTCCTTTTGAAGAATCATATTGCATTTAAAATTGCATTAACTAATCTGTGGGAGAGGATTGATTCTCAAGTGTTTTGGGAGTTTTTGTTCCAAAACAGAGTACAGTACTGGAATATTTTGACTTTTGAAGGTCAGAAATCTCAGCAGCTGGCCAAGAAATCATTGAATCCTTCGCGGAACAGAAACGTGTAGGGCTCTTAGCTGTGAAGTTTTTAAAAGGAATCCCACTGAGTTTCAGTATCAGAGTTATTGCTGTGCCCCAGGATATTTTGGTCTGTATTAATGAATGTAAACATTTATATATAACATCACAGTCTTTCTGGTTTCTTCTTCATATTGACCATTTCTGTTTGGGCAGCCCTGGGCCATACTTTAATTGTAACCCATGCAGATTCTTAAATTTAGTGGTATTCCCCTTGAACTGTACGACTCTACGATATTACCGTATGATTGACCTTTAGACATCAAAAGGGTGATGGAGTTCAGTCAGTCTCCTGTTTCTGCCATTTTATATCACAGACCTTTAATTTTTGCCCCTGCCGCTCACTGTAGCAATGATACTACACACCATAATCTGGAAGAGCACTTCTACATATTGTATACTCATATATTCCGTCAGTGCTGACAAGGTTGGTCTGCCACTTCCTTGCACCTGGGCCTTACATTTACATTTAGCTGACGCCCTTATTCAGAGTGCCGCACGGTTTCGCAACAGTAGAATAAGCTTTAATTCCTCGATGACGGACACAATCAATAGTAAGGGGCAAGGCCACAGTGCCCTGTCTACAATAAATATTGTTGTGTGCCTAGAATTATCAGGTGGGATTCGAGAAGTGCTAAGTAAAGAGCCAGGCAGAAGAAGCTGAGATGCTTTTTCTTGGGTCCTCTTTATTTTTGGGTCTCTTGCCCGCTCAAGTAAGGCTTGCACTGGCATAGCATGTTGAAAGCCAGTGCTTAGGCTCCATGTTGTTCAGAGATTTTGTGAGCCTACAGACGGGGAAATGATGGAGTAGACTGTAAGGAGCAGAGAACCAAAGAATTCTCTCGCCATCACTAATCATTCACTTTGATTATTTGACTGCACTCACAAATGCTTGTGCCCTACTTTTTTCCAGTCACTTGTCAGGGAGTTTTAAAGGTTGTCCGTCCCTGGTGTTGATTAACTGGTGTTTTTCTTTTTTTTCGCCAACCAACAACCTTGCTGTCGTTGGCTTTAATCTTCAACCATTAAAAGCCTCCCTCCGTGTCTACGCTACGCACAGACGCCTTCGAGTGTGTGATGCAACTCCAGTACAACAAACAAGTGACTCCCCCGGTGGAAATGGGCCACACTTTATCATTTGCTCGCGTAAGGCTTGTTCTGAATGGATTACATTGTTGACTGCTCAGCAAATGCAAAGAAAGGCAACGGCAGAGTTTGTAAAGAAGCCATCGTGGAGCAGCTCACACATTGCGCAGGCGGTGCAACCTGTCTCACCCCCCTTACCTCTTTGCGCTTTAACTGTGGAGGCAAATACTTAAGATATGTCACAAGGAGCTAGCAGAATTAATGCACCGGCAGTCTGACCTTTGCAAAGACACTAGAAAGAGTGTGAAAGGATATGGAGGCCATCATAAACCCGTTTTGAAAGTCAGCATGAAAACATCAAAGTGTTTTTTTTTTTCTTGGAGGCTTTGTGCTTAGTACCTTGATCTGGAAATTGTATGTGGGGATTGCATTTTTTTCTTTAATTGGTTCCTAATAGCTGTGTGTGTGTGTGTGAGAGAGAGAGAATAAAGAGAGAGAGAGAACAGAAGAACACAATACAGGAACAGGCTTGGCTTCAGGGTTGTTATTTTCCTGGCCTGTGTTGCATTAAATCCTCTCCCAAATTAGAAAGTATGTGACAAGGACAACCGTTTACTAAATGTGTACTGTACATTTTTTAGCACTTTAGCACTCTTTTTTACACTGTCTGTTTTACATAAGCCACAAGACTGCTTTGGGAAAACGTCTGAAATGCTTAATTAATACATTACTCTTCATCGGTGTTTCTTAAACCACACGGTGGGACCCAGAGCAGGCCGCGAGCTCGTGTCCTTGGGGTTCCTTCACTGCAGGGGTTCTTTTAACTGGTGACACCTACATTGTCTGTTAATTTTCAAAAGGCTCAAACCCTTAGCTGAATCCATTCTTCCTACCTATATACCTTACCTTAGAAAGACAAAGGATTACATCTGTAAATGGGCTTATGTTACCCTCTGTCTTTAACAAAAGCACCATAATTACTTTCAATGCTCATTTTTTAAGAGTAGAAATCTCTTCTTTCAAATGGTGGAGATCTCATTTTGGAAAATCAAACATTCATTTACTCAGCTTTGGTCTATGGCTAACCATAACTGGAGAGACCTGCGATGTGTTATCATGTGCAGCGACTTTGTCTGTCTCTTGTCATGCTCTCGATTGAAAGTAATTGTTAAGTCCTTGACTCACTTTAATCTGCTTTATGCCTGGGAAGCTGCTTTGAAGACTTACGATTCAGATCAAAAGACTCAAGGCCAGTTAA
>OMKZ01052782.1:0-11567 GCA_900302535.1 Neoniphon sammara
ATCTTCACATTAAAATATCGATCCCAAGTGTTCGCCTTCACTAGAAATGTTAATGTATTTATGACACTGAATTTGTATTTGATTTTAAAAAAGTGAAATTTGTAGTCGATAATTGTGTAGGATATAGGGGACTACTTTTCGCACAATAGCACGCCAGCAGAAAATAGTCCACGGTCAGTCACAGAGGAGACAGAGAACGTGGGATCCACCTTTGTTGTCAAAGGGGAGTTTAAACATCATGACTCATATGTTTCATGTTGGAACCTGAGGACCATCCTGCCTGGTCCAAAAAGAAGTAAATGTCAGAGCAACTGTTCTTATTTTCATATTTTTTGAGAGATTTTTTGATATCACTTAAAGGGTAGTTGATTTGTCTAGATTTTCAGTTGACCTGTGTCTTGTGCTTGCTGTGATTAAGAAGCTGTTCTTATTTTACTGAAGACATTTTTTTCCTATTATCACATGAAGGTGTTTGATTTGCCCAGATTTCCTCAGCAGTCATTTTCATATGATTGCTGTGATTAAAGAGAAAAAGGAAGTCTGATAAAATAAAGTATAAAATATTTTTTATAATGCATTTACAAGTGTTCATTGTAGAAGTCATCATTTTCATATACACAAGCAGAAAATTAAAAGTATCAGTATCGTATTGGTATCAGGATACTAGCCTTGGTATTACTTGGTATCAGATCTAAAGGAAAAATAGTGGTATTGCACATCCCTACCACAGACTGTGTCATCTGCGGTGCTCCAGGTTCCCCCCACACCACCCAATACTGGATCGTAATTATTGAACATGTTTAATATTTCTGATTTGAAATCGGTGCTCAAAAGTCTTTATGCTAAGCTAACACAAAATTCTACCCATAGGAACCGAACCAGTGGATATACAGAGGTGAAAATGGTGCCTATCAAACATCTTTGGAAAGTCGGAAAAAGGGTATTTTGCTGTTTGTCCTTTTAGAGTATTCCATTAAGTCACGAAAAACATGTTGCCAAAGCTAGTGGGTAGCTAAAGATTTCATTTGATTCTTTTTCTTTTTTCCCCAACAGGGACAGGCGCACATATCAAACTTTTATCAGGTTCATTTATCAAACAGTCATTTTTAGCACAAAGCGTTTTGTGTTCCCCTCCTGCCTGGAAAAGGTCATTATGGTAATAAAATGCTGTGGCGAGTCATCTATCTCTCATGTTCCTAACCACAGTCTTTTTGAGTGTCATGAGTGATATGGTGACATAAAAAGAAATAATTCCTATTGGTCAGTATAAAAGAGCTACGATTCATCATCAGTCATGCCCCATCATGTTCAGTTTTGTACATTTTTCCCCAAAGAATTTTAATGAGGTGATCCTGGATTTTCCATATTAATTCAGTTTTATCGTGGTTGGATGAAAGCAAGTTCCAGTCTGGTGGAAAAGCCCCACTGTTAGTGTTTCTGGGACAGTTTTACTGTCTGAATGAAGCAGAGTTGAGATGTAAAACTGTGTGTGGCCTCTGCAACCATCTGATCCACTCCAGATCTTCTCAAATCACTTAATAATGTTCTTCACTGAATTTACATAAGCGTGAATATGTACAACTATTTATGTCAGATTTTCAGTCTGGGCATCAACACCATTCATAAAGCAAGACGTAACCGTAAAGCTGTCTGGCCACAAGGGGTTGTATTCTGTAAAGCACCTCAGCTCTGAAAGCATCTTTGTTCATGAACCCATGGAAATAAGATTTTAGTTATACACATAAGACATATTGGAGAACAGTCTATCCCAGGGCAATAAAATGAAAGAGCAGGAAACCAGAGTTGGTGGTGGAGGCCAGTTTATTCATTTCCAACGAACAACCACCTCTCTCTTCTCTGGCAGTCTCATGTCTTTGCCGTGGAGAATGTGTTTTCCATCTCTCTTTTTCTGAAGTGAAAATTCCCAAAAAGTCACATGTTGAGACATTGTTGAGAGCTGCTGGCATTGTTAAAAGTGAAAGTTTAGTAGAAATGTTTTTTGAGCAACGTGGCAAAAACAAAACATTGTCTTGTACATACAGACTTCGGTGGTACATATTTTTCATTTGTTTATGCATTGTTCAGATATTAACAATGTCTAAAACTGGGCTGCACATGGCCAAAAAGATACAGGACAGTGAGAGAGCTAAATGCATGAAATAAGGTCAGGTGCTCTAATGGGATTACTCCTTAACCCAGTTGCAATTTGTAAATCTGCAATGTGAATAATCAGCCACATGGATGCAAATTCCGCTAAATTTTGTAGACTCCTCCTCCACCTCGTCACTTCCACTTCTCACAGATGATTTCACATTAATCTGAGCTTTTAGTTCTCTTCCAAGTATCCTATCTACCCTCCCTCTCCATCACTCCACCCCTCCGTTCCTCCCTCTCTGCTATCTATCCATATTGGCCTGTTTTTCATCTCCTCCAGTACCAGTCTGATGCTCTTTCTGAAGGAAAAGCCTCACTGGAGAGGCTGTAAGAGAGGATGATGCTGGATTGAGCTGCCTATCTGTAGTGTTTTTCTTCTTTTTTTTGTTTGACTTCTGTTAGACATCCTTCCTCCCTCATCATCTTTCCTTACTAGTCAAGTTTTTCATTCCTTTCTCGTTGGTTCCACCTCGTCCTACTCTACTGTTCTTCCCTCTCTGTCTCTGACTTCTTTGCAGCATCACCCAGCTCTCTTCGGCTATGTGGTGGCAGTTGGGTGTACTCAGCTGTGTGCTCCTGGCGGTGGTCGTCATCCTCTTCCTGACCACCGGGAAGCGCTACAAGGTCTTCAGCCAGAAGTGTCTGAGACCGCCGGCACCCTTGGTCACCAACGCCAAACAGAGGGATGAGAGGCTGAAGAAAGGTGAGGATGTGGGGAAGTTTATGGTTCTATCACAGATACCTAGAGGATAGGTGATGGTTTGAGGGGTTTTAACTTGAGGGAATGGACCGTAGTGGTTAGAAAGCAAGGGGTAACAGGAGAAAAGACTGATATCTTTAAAGTTGAGTGGGGTTAAGAGAGTATGTTGCAGTGTAGTATTCTCTCTCTGAGGCCTTGAAAATATGTCTTGATCCATGCAGCAGAGTAGCCCTGCTTGTATAGAGCATTAGCAATGCCTTTAATTTCCGATTCCCTATTTACATTTATTGGGATACCTTTGATAATTTGTACTTACTTAAAGCCATCAGTCTGAATCCTATTCAGGTTTGGGGCAAGTGACTACCTAACACGTTCCCATGTCAAGCTGCCCTTGGGCAGGGTACTTTTCGTTACTCAAGCAGATCATTGACCTACTGTATCATAGAGGATTCTGGTTGTGCTGGGCAGCTTCCAGTTAACTCAGTTTCCAGGACTTTAACTGCTACCTTGGTTGAGTCCAAGTCAATCCTATGGCCAAGTGCAGTGGAGTTCAAGTCAAAAGCAGGTCCAGAGGGGGTTGAGACCAATTGCTGAGACCTGGGCAATTGAAACTTATTCAAGACCAATTTTAAGGCATTCTTAAAGGATGAAATGAATGATACAGTATGTCCAAATACTTCTACAGCTGTTCATCAATGGTTCAATACCCAATTGACGTATGGGAATCTGACTAATCCATGCAGAAAACACATGATACACAGGGATTATTCCATAAAACGTTAGCAGTGCAAAGAAGAAAATGTGGAAAAATGTATCGGTGTCAACAGAACTAAAGAGTCATGGTTTACTTCTGAGCTGTTTATGACTGGGATCTGATCATTTCATCGCATTTCATTGATTCTTCCAGCATGTCAGCTAATTCGCTAGCATGTCCACTAGCATCACCGTATTGTTAATACACCTGATTTCTACACAAGCAAATGCGCTAACATTTAGAATGAGTTGCTCGTAGTGTCATGCCAGTACTAACATTGGTTGCTTTAATTGCCAAATGAGCCTGCTGGCTAGTTAGCTAGCTAACAGTTTGTTCAGGTTCACTGGGCTGACTCTTGTCAAGGCACAACTCAGATTGTTTGAGTAGAGACTACAACTGAAGGCAAGACAGGTTACTGTGTCAATGTAAGCTTTAGCTTTTGACTTGGAGACTGAGAAGTAAAAATTGACACAAGACTACAACAAGATGTTGGAAAAGTAAAATGCCCTTGTGCTACAGGTGTGCAGCCTTGCACAGGATAAATAAAAGATGAACTCCCCTGTCTGTGGTGGTCTCCAGGCTTTCGTGTGGACCGTGTCCCCCCGGCTCTGGATGCAGTGGTGATTGGCAGCGGTATGGGAGGCCTGACAGCGGCGGCGCTTCTGTCCAAGGCTGGGAAGAGAGTTGTGGTGCTGGAGCAGCACGATCAGGCTGGAGGCTGCACACACACCTTCCAGAATAAGGGCTTTGAGTTTGACGTAGGTAAGGATGTATTACTTGTATGTCAGAAAATGAGGTTAATTCAATTATCCACCATTTAACAAAACTGCTTAGTCAGTTAGTTTTTCTGGCACTGGTAAAATTATGAGTTATTTTAGGACCTTTGCAGTGGATAAATTCAATTGTGTTGCTAAAAATTTGACTAAACTTTAGGTGGGAAAATATTTCCATAATGTGAATATTTAAAATTCTGTAATGAAATCTTTTAAATCTGTCCACACAAAATTTTGAATTTATTCAAATGAATAAAAGGTATAACAGTGTGAGTATCTGGACACATACTCTAAATCATGAGTGTGCACCATGAATTTTTACTAATAAACTGGTGTAATTGGGAGAGCTCATTTTAACATGTTCATGTAACATCTGTGATTATAATATCAGGCTTGGAAATGCAGTTATACAATTTACTACAGAGTTTTAATGCTTAACTATTTGAAATACCAAACGTCTTGTAATATTTGATATTTGCTTCATATTCCAAATAGGACAAAGAAAAATCAAAGATTGATAATACACGATCAATGCTTCAATGCTTCATTGAAATTATTATTTGCCGTGGCTTGTTGCCCTGTGACTGTAAAATAACCTACATGTATATGATATTGATTAACAATCCCTTCATTCTTATGTCTTTGCACCCTGTGTTTTATCTTTTTTTGTGTATGCCTACTCTCATTTCTTGGCATGTCGTTTAATAAGGGTATGAAATTAAACAGTTGCAGCATTGTGGTATTTAATATCCGTATATAATGAGGCACAACTGCAGTGAGTCTCTTGAAAGACAGTGGTGCAGTTGTAAACCAAGAGGTCATGCCATTAAAATACTGTGGCCATCACCTCTTGCCATTTCACATACTTTTCATTCATAGTAATAC
Organism: Neoniphon sammara; assembly: GCA_900302535.1. Lineage (NCBI taxonomy): Eukaryota > Metazoa > Chordata > Actinopteri > Holocentriformes > Holocentridae > Neoniphon > Neoniphon sammara. Next base: position 5,267 of record OMKZ01052782.1, read on the forward strand.
CAAAGCTAATGCTGTCAAACAGTACTTTCTTTCTGTCTGAACTTAGACTCAATCACACCAACAGCTGTCAAACTCAGTCATTAAATCTTAAACAAGTAATTAAATGCTAAACAAGTAAAGTATTTCAGTAACTTTTTGAGCTCACTGGGTGTGGACATGCTTGATCATTTGCATGTAATTCCATGATGGACATGATCTGTCAAGTCCAAGATGAGTCCAAGACCCTTAAAAATGTGCTCTTGAGACTGATTATTACATCACAATTAGGTTTAATATTTTAAAACATTATGAAGTTCTCATTTATTTACATAGGTATCCATTACCTGGGCCAGCTGCATGACAACAGCCTGCTGAGGGTGGCTCTGGATCAGATCACAGAGGGACAGCTGCAGTTCACACGGCTGGAGCAGCATTTTGATACACTGATCCTTGGCCAGGATGACCAGCGCAGGTACAGCACATTTCTTTCTTTCTTTCTTTCTTTCTTGTTTACACTGAGCAATCTCTTTGGCCTACATGTGAACTCACAACTGCATTTCCAGGGATAACAAGACATACATACATACATACATACATACATACATACATACATACATACATACATAAAATAAGAATAAAAGCGCATGCTCATCGTGAACTGAGTAATACTTCCCAATCTCTCTCTGTCATTCCTGCCTGCTATGGCTAATATCCTCAGAGATTGCCACATGCTCAGAGGCCTATAATCCTGGCTATAATACCTTACCTGAACATAAACCTATCAAAGCAATGTTCCCCAGTGTCTCTAATCTATCCTGCCTTGCGTCTCTGTGATTCTCAGGGAATATCACATCCATGCAGGGAAGACTGAGATGGCGGCCAGCCTAAAGAGACAGTTTCCAGGAGAGGAGGCAGCCATCGATGAGCTCATGAGACTGATGAAGGTACAGAAGGATGGATGAAGTGAGTGAGAGAAAAAGATCAAGGGAAAATGGGGAGAGGGATGAATGTTGGCAGTTGATTTACCTACAAACATGTTGAATTGGCATGTGTACGTTTAAAATGGGTTTAAAGCATCGACTGTAAAAAATTTAAATTTAAAAAAGATAAGATTTCTTTTCATGGGGCCCAAAATCCCTGGTGGCGCCCCTGGCCTTACTTATCGGTAAATATACATATAATTAGAACAAGACTTAAGACCTCTGACAAATCCCTGGTTAAAAGACAGGTGGTGGTTAAATGATTATATCTACAAAACTGCTGTGCATCATGGCACATGGAGAATAATGAGATCATATGGATATGAATTCATCCCTACTAAAATTGGTTATCTGTACTGTGTCCAATGGTCAATAAATTTCATTTGTTCAATTCAAGTGTTGGAGACACACATATGAGGATGAAATTAGGAATTTTTCATTGTATTTAATTGGAGAACTAATCTCATTCAATGAAAAGAAATGTTATGGAGTTGTGTTAAAATATGGATGAAGGATTTTTTCTTTTATTTTAGGGTAAATCAATCTGCCCTCCACTGACTCAAATCATAGGGAAGGAGCAAACTTGCTTCATTATCTCCCAATTTCCCTACTTCAAATTCTTCTTTATAAATACCACTTCATTAATCCCCATGGCGAAATTAATCTTATGCATTTAACCCATGTAAACACCCCATACACAAACACAGCCATACTGTAAGGGCACAATGGCAGGAGCTTGGATCTGATCTTGACTCTGACAACCCTCTGGTTACGTGGTTACCAAGTTGCCTACCTATTATTTCTACCAGCCCACCCTAATATAGTAGGCTAAAACCATCCCTGTATATATACATTTTCATTGAAATGGCATGTGGTGATGACCCAGAATGGGCCCCCCAAAAATTTGCCACGCGTGCTTGTGCCCAACTTCCCTCAAATCTCACTTCAAGGTTTTCTGAAAAGTTGACAGCCCTGCCCCTACTGAAACTTTTGACCAGGTAGTACAAACATGGGCTGGGTACCGTCAGCTCCATTGGTTAGTTAGCATTGTAGCTGCCCAAAGAGCTTCACTGAGAATCATTTTTGTTAAAGGAATACTCCAATATTTTGGGTAAAATATCCCGTTTCTGACTTACCCAGACTGAAACAATATGGATCTGGATATACTAGCCAGAGGGCCATCTTTTTAGAACCACTTTCTGGGCGTCTTCCCATAGGATTCCATCCAAAAAAAAAGGTAGTGACAGCAGAAAAAAACAACAAAAAGCAACAACCAATGTGGATGAACACAGCTTTGGAATAATTAATACAATCCCGAATTTGAAACAGACTCAACTGTCTCATCAGTGTGTCTGTGTGTGTGATTGTGGTTGCAAATATGCTTGTGTGTCTCACAGCTGGCCGCACGACGAACGCCCCTCATCGCCGCCCTGAAGATGATCCCCTATTGGCTGGTGCACTTCCTGGTTCGGACCGGCCTGTTACAGCGCATATCATCCGTGTTCCGCCTCGCCACGACCAACCATTCAGAAATGGTTTCTCGCCTCACTCGGAACAAGGACCTCCATGCGCTGTCTGCATACTTGTTCTACGGTGCTGGACACACACGCACATGCACACACACGGAGATGCAACCACATGTACAGAAACACACATATGCACCCTTTCCAATTCCGTCCCTTTATTTCAGGTGTCCCTCCTAAGGAGTCCAGTTTCCTCATCAATGCCCTCCTCCTGCATCACTACAAGCGTGGTGCCTACTACCCACGGGGGGGCGCCAGCGAGTTTGCTTTCCACATCATCCCTGTCATTGAGCAGGCAGGAGGGGCCGTTTTGGTCAGGGCCCCTGTGCAACGCATCCTAGTCAACCAGCAAGGAAAGGCCTACGGTAAGAAAGAGAGGGAGGGAGACAGATTTAAGTATACAGGGAATTTTTCATTTATACATGGATGGCTTCAGTAAGCAGTGGTAGAGGAGGGTAAACAGAATATACCTGCCTCTTTTCCTGGTAATTTGTAGGAGAATGTACCCACTACCTCTTCTCAGTAATCTACCCAACTACTTGCAGCTGACCTTATCAACTATAGTACTTGTGTGCTTGTGTGTGTGTCAGGTGTAACAGTACGTAAAGGACAGGAGGAGACTGAGGTCCACGCCCCTGTTGTCATCTCTAATGCAGGAATCTTCAACACCTTCCAGAAGTTTCTGCCTCAGCACATACAGGAGAAGCCAGGTAAAAACACCAATCACATCAAATCCAAGCATATCTGCAGAAACGGGATCACACGGTCCATGCAACAAAACCAACTCACGTCACGCTGCGTCATCACACTGTGCGCCACATGGCTCACATCCACACAGTTGAACAGCGGAAATGTTATGGTCAGTGCTACACTTATAGGATGAAGTGTAGTGTAATTTTATAAGTTATGTGGGCTTCACAAGTCGATACAGTACAATGTAGTAAAAGTTTTGGGATAACAAAGCATGACAGTGCATAATTACAGTTATTTCTGAGTGACAAATCTTTCTAGTAATGGTATTAGCTTGCTAAACATGTCATTGCAAAGTGAAAGTAATACAATTTCAATGAAAAGATTATGAAATTGAGATGGGCCAGCTGTCTCGTTCATGATATCTACAGCAGAATAAATTGTACCTACTATTGCAGATCATTTTATCTGCCCCACAGTATGTATTGTGACATTTTTGTATTGCAATATATTTAATTTCATTATATTATACATTCCTAAGAGCTAGATATACATAGATTAATACTTTATTAATCCTTGACAGGGCAAGCCAAAAAAAAAAAAACAACATAAAATTGTTGTAAAATTCAACCAAAGTAAAAAAAATGGCTTGATTAAAATCAGGGTTCATACACTTTTCAGCAAAGATTTTCAATGACTTTTCCATGACTTCTCCACAACCTTTAACTCAAAAATCCAAGACCAAAAGAATTATCTCAGTGGCAGTGATGAAGTCCTCATGACGACCGGGACAACGGTGGAAAAGCCAGTACAGGCTTGAGAGTGTGTGTTCATTGTCCCAGCCGGTAGCTTTGCATCCATCTCTGAATGCGTTGTGCATGATACGCAAACCACAAGAACCGATGTTGAGAAGCAATTTGTTACACCTGCCTCTGCACTTCTTTCTGTCTAAGTCCAAATGCTTTCCAGTTCACATGCGGCCCGTCCATGGACAGCTGGATGAGCTTATGAACTCCTGTCTCGCACAGCACTTTGCTCATCTTTTCAACAGTATCAACTGCAGTGGAATGTCCCAAAAATACCGACCCAGTGTATTTCGTCTTAACCTCTGCTCCATCCCACAGACTCACGTGCAAATCCCATTTGTTTAGACTGAAAATGGTGGTATGGGTTTTCATCAAACAACACTACACATGCCGTTTGTTTGGACACTTTGGCCAGTAAAAGCCTCTTAAAATATGGAGCAAACGTGCAGACATAAGCACACTTTCTCTCAACGCAGGAAAAAAGACGGCCCGTGTCCTCGGATGACTTGAATTTGTCTGTTTCGTTGCTGTGGAAACTGCAGAAGCGTCGCTGGATGTCTTTGAAGCACCTGTGTTCATGAACTCGCTGATGGGAATTGCGCTGCTAGCAGCAGCGGCTGCTGCCTCATGCATTGTTGTGTGACCTCTTTTTCCTTAAATTTTAAGTACAAATTAAATGAGTCTATACTTATCTATCTATCTATCTATCTATCTATCTATCTATGTTCTTGGCTGACTGGCCATTTTCTGATGCTGAAGAACAACATCCATACCATCCATCTCCTTGAACATCTCATATGCTACAGTTACATCTAAAAGGTACTCAATTACAGTGACGAGAGTAACGATTTGAGGCAGACCTAACAGGCAGCACTGACACCAGGTACAGTCGTTGTAAAAGTAATATTGTAATTTGCAGAGTTTTTATTTATTTATTTGCAGTAAAATTGCGGGAATTGGAAAAAATTGCAGGTAACAGAAAAAAGATGGAATCACTTTCTTTAATAAACAGCATAGGCATATCTCAGGAACAAGCATATTTCAGTGCTCATTTTTCATTTCTGAACATAGGAAGCATAGGCTCAAAGTTATAGGCTTATAGAGGCAACAATGCTAATTTTTAAATGATGTTATTTTAAACTAGTGGGCTATCTTTTAGTCTCTCTCTCTCTCTCTCACTCTCTCACCCACACACCCCATTACTGTCTCACATGCACACACACACATCCTGCCTCTCTTCTGCAATGATGGTCCAAATTATAAGCGATGAAGTTAGAGTTTGTCAAACTGTGTGTGTGTGTGTGTGTGTGTGTGTGTGTGTGTGTGTGTGTATAGAGATCCAGTCCCTGGTGGGCATGCTGCGTCACGGTATGGGCTCCTTCCTGGTCTTTGTGGGTCTTGACGGGACCAAAGAGGAACTTGGCATCGTTTCCACAAACTTCTGGATGTATAAAGACAACGACCTGGACTCACTGTGAGTGCAAAGCTCTGTCCGTCTCTCACTAAGTTACAGGCTGTAAAGCAAAGTATACACACATCACAGGCACAGCATTGATCATTTTAAGGTTAGGGTAAAGGTTTGGCTTAGGGATGCATTGGTTATGGTTAAGATTAGGAAAAGGCTGTAGAGACACACAAAGAATGAATGGAAGTCAATGTAATGTCCTCACAAGGATAGAAGTACAAGGATGTATGTGTGTGTGTGTGTGTGTGTGTGTGTGTGTGTGTGTAGAATGGAGCGTTATTCCTCTCTAAGCAGGGAGGAGGTACTAGGGAACATTCCCATGATGTTTATTACCTTCCCATCGGCCAAAGATCCTACATCCAGCATCAGACAACCTGGTAACACACACACACACACACACACACACACACACACACACACACACACACACACACACACACACACACACACACATTCATTTACGTCACATATGTACAGCACTACACATCCAGTTGGAAAAGTAGCTGCAAATCATCTAGGTTTTCATCAAACAAAATCCTTTGATTGTACAACTTGTTTTTTTAGCCTGCATTTGTTTCTCTTTCAATACCCAAGCTCGCTCTCTCTCTCTCTCTCTCTCTCTCTCTCTCTCGCTCTCTCTCTCTCTCTGCAGGTAAATCCTGCATGACACTGCTCACCATGGCGCGGTACGAGTGGTTTGAAGAGTGGCAGGGGACAAAGCTGGGCAAGAGGGGACAGGACTACCTGGATCTGAAGAACAGCATGGCCCAAGAGCTGCTGGACTGGGCACTGAAAATCTTCCCTCAGCTGCGAGACAAGGTTTGTGTGTGTGTGTGTGTGTGTGTGTGTGTACATTTA
>OMKZ01052783.1:2255-14529 GCA_900302535.1 Neoniphon sammara
CTAACCCAAATCCTTAAAAAGCAAAAAATCTTATCTTATATTATATATTAATCTGAGCCTGTCAGTGGCAAACCAAGCACTTTTAGTGGATGTACTTTAACGCAGAGAGGTTGCCCCATTGGATTATGTTACAGCTATGTTTCACAGTTGCTGGTTATAGCATTCTTGCTCAATACTGGACTGATTCCAAAACTTTTTGTCCTATTAATTATTTAGACCCAAATAGAGGAGAAAATATGTCTCAGGTTCAAAAATACCAGACTTACCCTGGAAAATAAAATAGTAAGTTTTTAGACAGTCAGGGCTTGTATGGGAGAAACATGGCAGTACCAGCATGTCCAGATTATTTGATCACGAGGCCCTGGGGCCCAAACTTCATGTGGGCCCCCTTCTGCCACACACATATTTAAAGCTGCACTAAGCAATTTTTGACCACTAGATGGTGCCAAAAGTACAAACTCCATTTCTAAATAAACAAACCCCTCTTTCTTTTCGCCTACAGCAGCAGATCGCTTGTAGGAACCAAAAATAAAGAAAAAAAATTTTTGTTGGAAATGAGGAAGACGTTTTGTTTTTGGCAAAACTCTTGTTGGATTACATTGTCTCTGAGGTAAGGTTTGAATGAACTCTTTCTGTCACTGCATTGCTGACTTATGAGGCTTAATTGTTTGGGGCTGGGAGTGAGTGATTTTAGTGCTTTTCAAAGTGGATTTTGCATGGTGCACTTGTACGACTGATCTGAAATTTGGGCATATAAGCTAGCTCTTATGTTTGTAGTTTGTAGCTGTTTGTAGTTGTAGTCTATCTGCAGAATGTGCAGTTTCACAGAAGCTTTGAATGAAGTTGAATGAAGCTTTGAAAGCACTGCGCTGTTTGAGCGTTACAGAAATGCTGGGAGAATGTAGCTTTTGTGAATGCTACCACAATACATGATCCACAAAAAAGCTTCACAACTGAAAACGCTTTTTCATGTAGAAATAGCAACGCTACCACTGCGCTACTAAGAAATGAAGTTAAACTAGTAGCGCTGCTACTTGTAGCAACACTGACTAAATGACAATTAGGCCTGGGCCACACTGGTTGCCTCACCTGTGTTTGCATGCATGTTGGCATCCACGCCGCCAGTGTTTCTGCAGCATCACTGCTAGGGCAAGCCCTATCTTTAAACATTGACTTTGCCTTTGGTAATGGCCATAAATAATATACTGTTTGATTTTAAATTTAATTTATATTCAGTTTTGACAGAAAAAAGGTTAAGAAGCATGTGCCCAATTGTAAAAAGAACAGGGATGCAAGATATATATAGGGCCCGATAGATTACTAGCAGATAAAGGGAATTTTTTATTGTCATGTATTATTCCAATAATAAAATTACAGCCGATAAATAAGTTTGGCGGTATGCAGCTTTAAGCTGTTTGTGACCACCAGTAATTCGAGAGAAGAAAAAGAAGCAGCATGCTGTTGTGCTCATAACGTCAAGCTAGCTGTGCAGTGTAGCTAAATATAAGTATGTTTACATGCACACAAGAAACCCGGTTGCTGAGAGTAACTGGGTTATATTACCTTACACCAATTACTGAAAATCCTGTATGTGTTCCTCAGGCTTCTCCCCCACAGCGACATTCTCCAGACTGTCGCATACTCACAGGTGAGCAGCTACTCGCAGCCTGACATTGAGTACCAGTCAGCCGGCAGAAAACACAGGTCAGACTGCATCTAACGTTAGTTACGTTAGCGCTGATGAAAACAGGGGTTTCCCCGAGTTCAACCCCATTTTCATCAGAGATAACAATGACATTAAATTGTTAGGTGTTCTCAACGAGCTTGTAGAACAGTAAGTTTTTACTCTCCTGCACTTTTTTCAGTGGGTGTTTATTGTGTTTACAGGTCAGTTTCCTCATCCGCTCTGTTCTTTTGCACATGCACACTTGTAAAAAGCTGGTTATGGCATTGCCGGTGTAGATGTTTTCCACAGTCTCAGAGGAAGATAATATGATTGCAATTTGCAATACATGTTCTGCAAGGGTTCCGAGAGGAGGGAAAAAGTCTGCAAGTTTCAACAGAACAAATCTTATAAGTGGGGCTGCAAGCTGGGGCTGTATGACCCAAGTTTGACAGAAAAAATAAACATTTGAATCGTCAGAACTGTTCTTTGTTTTTATTGTGTCAACAATAGTTATGTCAATTACATTTGGTTAGGTCAGAGCTATGGAATATTAAATCATCTTTGCTCACTACATCTCAAGATTCAAGAGATTTTTTTGTCACATGCATAATTGTACATGTATAACAGCAGTGAAATGAGATTGCAACAGCTCCGGCAATTGTGCAAGTAGCAAACGTAAGCTATATAGTAGTAAAAAATTAGATAAAATTAAATAAACATGTGGCAGAAGCTGTCCGACCCCTAAAATGTAATAATAAGATAATCTATATGTGTAATAACACAATACATAATAAAATAAAGTAAAAGAGAAAGAAAAAATAATAACTGTTCTAAATAAGTGGCAAGTTATGGTTTCTAACAATCCTTATTCAATAACATTGAATAAGGATTTGAAAAAAACAAGACAAAAAAATAAACATTAACTAGTGTTACCACCTTATTTTGCAATGTCCTCTTAACCAAAATATATCTTCCATCTTTATCTCTTACTTTTTAAAGCTTCCAAATTGTACAGAATTTGGTATGAGTATTGCCACCCCCTTTTGTACTTGTTTCCTGTAAAAACAGTATTTGAGCAGTTTCTTTTTTAACTTGGGAAAAAAAAACTTTTAATGACATTATTCAGACCATTTACATTGAGTGACTTTAACACTGTTGTATGGCATTGTCCCTGTTCATAGTCCGGTTATGAACAGAAAACAGTATAGACCTGAACATGTGGCCGATTAACACGTATTAAGGAAAAAAACAAAAGGTGTTGACTTCCAAATGAGGGTGATTTTACACCTCCCCAGGTCCCTGTTGGTGGGTAGAGGGGAATTCCACTTATGTGATGAGGACCCCTCTCCAGTGGTGAATGGGGATATTTCGCACATTCTAGTAGTCCAGCTGTTTATATGGTACAAATGTTCCTCACTAGAAAACTCTACCTAGGACCCAATTTAAACCCTTAAAGAAAGCTTGCATTGACATAATTACTGATCACTTTGAATCTTATTTCAGAAATCTGTTGGAAAACATTGAGGCATGGGGCATGCAGGAGGATGAAAAAATAACACATTCACTCAAACTCTCCACAACATTCAGTGTTAAGTTGTACACCACTATTAGCCTAATTATTAAAGCTACAGTGTGTAATATTTGTGGGGATTTATGGACAGAAATGGAATTTATTATTCCTAAGTATGTTATTTATTATCATCAATCAACTAAAACTCATAATCTTTATGTTTGCGTTACCTTAGAAATCGCCATTTATAGTTGCATAGGAGCGTGCCGCCTTTTATGGAGGCCGACATCTTGCACCGCCATGTTGACTACGGCAGCACAGAGCGGACAAACTACGCTAACAGTGACTCTTGAGACACCCATAGTGCTCTTACGTAGACGCCGCAGCGTAAACATGGAAGTTGAAGAGGACGACAGACGCGAGTTATTACTGGCAACACAATCTCGTTATCACACTAAACGACTACAATTACTTCGCCAGTCCCGGCTTATATCGCCATGCTAAGTAGCTTGCTAAAACACGACCGGAATGTGGAACAAATAGCAGGTATATTCGCTATCTTAAATGAAAGTCATATCCTACGGAGACTAAAGAAATACTATTTATAAAATTGTCTATGTAAACAAACCTCATCACTTGTTGCAGTAGCCATTTTGTCCTCTGGCGGCTACCATATTCTTGAACAGGGAGGAGCAGTGTGGGGAAAGGTTCATTTGGTTGCAATCTGCAGTCTGACCATTAGATGTCACTGAAAATTACACACTGTAGCTTTAAACCAATAATTATTAACTATTACAGGAAAAAACGGAGGAGCAAAGTCACTCTTAATCTTGTAGGAGACACTTGTAAAAATGAAGAGGAAGGGTGACGTCACAATTTTTTTGCTACCAAAGAGGACATCAGCTAAACAGCAGAAAGACACATCAGGAGAACTAGTAATTGAAAGAGAGCAGGGAGGTGAAAAGGGAGAGGCAAAAGTGACGAGGGAGATGACAAGGTGGAAGAAGGAGAACACCACAGAGATGATTATATGGAAGAGGGAGAGTATCACAGATGATGAGCGTCACAGAGATGATGAGGTGGAAGTGAGAGAAGAGAGAGTGACAGAAATCAATACATGCAGAGCTCAGACAGAGAAAGGGAGATAAGAGGGCCTGAGTTATCACAAGTTATCTCCAGTCCAGCTCGTCCACATGGTATGAACATTGTTACTACATAGTTTTTTACATCTGAATAAGAAGCACAAATCACACGAATGGATATTTCCCAAAACTGCATTTTAGAGACATGGTTTAACCTCAATCTATTAAATATTTGCTTTAAACAAATATCTAGTAAATGACTGCTCCAAAGTGTATTATTAGGAGTTAATATATTGTATAACCATGCTAGCTTTATTTCAAGTTGAATATTTTTCACCCTCTTCTAGACTTATCCAAATCCAGGTGTGATGGGCCAGCTCAGCTGAAACTGGGGAGTTTCCCCAAGACCCTACAGGGAGGAGCCAGAGGAATATTTCGAACAGAGTGGTACAAAGCCCATTCATGGCTGGAGTACTCACAGTCCAAAGACGCAGCTTATTGTTTCCCCTGTCGACATTTCTCTCTGCCTGATGCCTGAGTATCATAACTGGAAAAAGGCCATATTTAAAGACAGTGGTTTCTGTTCTCATGCCAGATCTGAAAGCCAAGTTTTTCAACTCTTTGGATCATAAAGAATTATTTGTGGTCTTCTATGACAGAGAATAGATTAAGCTGCATTAAGTTTGGCTATACTCATCAATGAATCAAAATGCACTAAAGCTTTGGGTCTAAATAAGTTTGTGAAGCGTTTTGCTTATTGTTTCCCCTGTCGACATTTCTCTCTGCCTGATGCCCGCAAAACTGTGTTTACCTTCACTGAGGAGTATCATAATTGGAAAAAGGCCATATTTAAAGACAGTCGTTTCTGTTCTCATGCCAGATCTGAAAGCCATGTAAATGCAATGTTTACATGGGCAGAAAACAAAAAAATGAGTGACAAAAATAACTCGCTGTTGGGAATAATGGATGACCAATATAATAAACAGGTGAAAGAAAATCTACAAAAGAAGAACTACATTAAAGCACTAGCTGAGACTCTAATTGTAACTGCCACAGAAAACAAACCCCAGTAGGGTCACAGGGAGTCTCATGACTCAAAAAAAAAAAAAAAAGATTAGAAAAACAACAAGCTAAAAATGCTACACCAGTACAACTATCCAAAACAAAATACTAGCATGTTTCGCTGGAATAGTTAAAGAAGAAATCATTCAAGAGGTTAGAAAGTGTGCACAGTTTTCGGTGATTGTAGATGAAACTAAAGATATTTAGAAAAAAGAGCAAATCTGATTTGTTCTAAGATACTACTAAGATACTGGTGTGGTTCATGAGAGCTTCCTGGACTTTGCAGAGGCAGAACACCTGGATGCTACTGTGTTAACTAATGAAATTATACGCTTTTTTGAGAAGCATGGGTTGGAGTATAAAGAAAAATCTTGTAGGCCAGGGCCATGGCGGCGCTGCTGTGATGAGCGGGGCATGTTCAAGTGTACAAGCGAGAATAAAAATAAAAGAAGTTTGGTGATGCACCAAGAGAACTCCAACAGCTTAGTGATACAAGTTGGGCTTGCAGACACATAGCTTGTCGAAATATTATAGGTAGGTTGGTGGCTGCAATTGTATGGATGCTTGATGAGACTGCATCTGAGAACCATCTACAAAGAGCTGTTGAAGCCAGAGGGATATCAGTTCGTATTGATCTGAATTTTGTTGGATACCTTATGCTGTTCCCAAAGGTCTTGAGCAACTCTAAATTTTTGTCAGATATGCTCCAGTCTAAAACAGCTGACCATGCTAAGGCCGTTGAGCTAATTGGAGCACTTAAAGAGACATGGGTACATTATTGTGGTAAAGCCTTTTTTGATGAACTGTGGACTGAAACACTTGACACATGTAAAAGAAGTGACATTTCTACATCCAGCACAACCTAAAGAGGCCAATACAGAAAACAAGACAACAATTTGCACAATTTTTGGACCCATACCAGGATGTGTTATATGAGCTGTTCAGGTTGTGCAAAATAGCAGTAATATTACTAGTGAGCAGTGCAGTGTGTGTTTTTCAACTCTTAGGATTATAAAGAATTATATGTGGTCTACCATGACAGAGAATAGATTAGGCTGCATCAAGTTTGGCTATACTCATCATTGAATCAAAATGCACTAAAGCTTTGGATCTAAATAAGTTTGTGAAGCATTTTGCTGAACAACATGGTAATCGCCACATTCAGCTCTTACAGGTTCATGCCAACTTTATGCTGCACCAGGGCTGCTGACACAGGGGGAACACCAGGTCAGTCAACCTTTAAATAATCTGCTGAATTCTGCTGAATTCTATTATGGGGGCCTTTGGAGATCATCTTGTCCTGGCACAAGCATGGCACACGGTGGGTATGTGCTGCACTGACTCTGCTCAATAAAAGCCTTTTTCGTGGATATGTGTAATATACAGCCTTGTGCCTTTCTATATGGTCAGAAAAATCATATTGCAATTTCTGACAGAAACTGCAACTGGATGGAAGTAAATGAAAATGATAGGCCTGATTTTCGCATTATAATTATCATGTTCACAAAAAAATAAATAAATAAATAATAATGTTTCAGATTTAGAAGTGAAATGGATGCTAATTTGGCCGAGAAAAAATAGACACAGGTGAGGTTTTGGTCAAGCAAGCGTCAGGTAGGCAGCCTGTGGTTTTATTCACTAAACAGCTGCTTATTTACTTGCAGGTCAGTTGGCATTTGGTCCATCAACACTGGCAGTTCAGCTGCGCTCGGCAAAATCAGACAGGACATTTTTATATGGGAAAACTGATGAGTCAAGCCGGTGTCCGGATTAAAGCATGGGGCTCAGTGTGGGTTCTGGTCGGTAAAGCTATGATTTTAGGGCCTGTTAAAAAAATTCAGCCTTCTAAACACCCTTAATCTTTTGCAACAGTATCAAACACCAGCCCTGTAATGACACAAATGAATAAATCTAATTTTATTAGATCAAGGGACAAGAGAATAAACGCCTGCACTCCTATTTATTAAGTGATTCCAAATACCAGATAAAATAGGAGGAGAATTCAGAGCCTATGTCATTCTTAAAAAAACAACAACTGGGAAGACTTCCACATAGGAGGCTGTGAGGATATACCTGTGTAGCTCAAGCCTCCTCAGAGAGCCTCCTCTCTCCTTGCTCCTGGTTTAATGAATTGAGACATCCTTAATGATCAAGGAGACAGATTGATTTCTGGGTCACAAGCCGGAGGAGCGAGGAGATGAGGAGGCATAAAATAAGCAATTGGAAAGCACCCCTGTTGAGGTTGACCTCTGGCCTCCGGGCACTAGCATGTACAGAAGTTAGCTCATGGGTTAGTTTGATGTTCATCCCGCCATCCTGCCGTTCATAATTGTAGACTGCGCAGATGTAACGCTAGGTGATTACATTAAATCATACCGAATCTAGGCTTGTGTGATTGGCTGAAATCTGATTGGCTACAGATAATCCCCTGTTGAAAAAAATGCATTTGTGAATCGAGCCATGTCAGGGGAGTCTCAAGAAAGAGTTCACAAATGACAAGCAGTTTGTAAATGCAGGTTCAACAGTTTGTATAAAAATGTAACATCCAAATATGTTTTTGATGAAATTGCAGTTAAGTTTAAATACATATATTTGTGGATTTCTATTACATATATTTAAAATAAGAAATATTTGTGTGTGCATCAGAAATTTGTGAACCTTAGTTTTTTATGTGGATTTTTTTTTCATTCATATACAACGATAAATATTTTTGTGCGCACTGAAGAATATTTTTGTGGAGAGAGTCATTTATATATAAATCCCAAAACACATTTGTGAATCCTTCTGTGTGCATTCATTAATATTGAGACTGATCTGAGACCATACCAGACCTACAAGACTTCAATCTCTCGTTGAACCCCATTTGAAGTCAAGCCCACCTGAGACTATGCACTCCCTTGTTGTTGAGTCTTGTAATGTACAAACTTGCGTTGTTGCGTCAGTATAAAATATGTACACTATTTTGCAAGATGCAAGATGGGATTCAGTAGCTCGGTAGCTCAGCAAATGTGAGATGTCATACAACATATGTTTGTGCAATGTGCTTCTGGTATACCTGTGTGTAGGCAGTGTTGGTCCCATCTGTCACCTCCACCGTCAGGTTGTAAAAGGAGCGCTGTTCAGCATCCAGAGGCTTGGCGATGATGATGGTGCCTGCGGCCTTTTCCACATCAAACACATTGTCGTTGTTCCCACCTGGTTCACATGACAAAGGTCAGGGGTAGGGGCGGGGCAACAGAGCTTCAATCACACAGACATATTTAGAAAGCACATGATTTCTGATGAAGATAATACATATAGACACAACACACAGAGCAGACAGTCTTGTTGTCAACAGTGGGTTTCAGTCATGTGTCACCACGTGAAAAGTTCTTTGGCATATAGAACACATTTTTTCTGTAATGTAGACTTTCTTCCATGTTTCCCACTCACACATTTGGCCCTACTTTATCAGTATGTTTGTAAATGTTTGTGTAAGTTTCCTCGTATATGTGTATGAAATAAAACATTCTGCCGCATTTATCAAACATTCCATCATACCCACGTGAGTATGTTGATAAATGCCAATCACTTGTAAACTGTAAACGCATTCATGCGACTTCAAGTATCATACATTACCATAATTACCCCGTCTCAGAAACACAATGTAAGGAACAGCAGAACACTACTACTCACATTCACATGTGCGAAATGACATCCAAAAGGCAGAAAAAAAATTCTCTGAGGCAGAGGTGCAAGCGATAATTAGTAGTGTTCAGCAAAATAAAGATACACTCTTTAGTAGCAGAAGCACTGGGGTTTCTGCTCCACAAAAGCAAAAAATCTGGCAGCAAATAACTGAAGAATTCAACAGTGTTTCAGCTACACAGGGCAGAGTCCAAGAGGTCAAAGGAAAATGGTTTGATGTGAAGTTTGAAATAAATAAATAAATAAATAAATAGAGGTTAACATGTAGGCAAAGTATCAACACCACGGGAGGAGGCAAATGAACATCTGATACCATTTCCAAAATGGATGAGAACGTAGGTGTGATTTTTGGTGAGATGTGTTCGACTGGGATAAACACAGGGGGGCAGTGACCATCTGGATTATGAACTTATAGATCAATAGAACGAGATGGCGAGGCTAACCCACACCACTGAAAAAGGGCTAAACTGTAGGGGCGGGGCAAACTGTCACCAATGAAAGTGTCTGTGTATATATGTGTATGTCTGTCTATATGTGTGTGTGTGTGTGTCTGTGTGTGTGTCTTTCTACAAAGTTTGACCATGTTACATGAATCCGTTTTGAATCCTTTTTGTTATAGGCCACTCCCACTGCCACGCCCCCTTTTTGCAGGTCAGCATGAACAGTTCATCAGCTGTCCTTTGGCTCATGACCAACCTTTCCACAAAATCATCTGCAAGTCTGTGAATCCATTTGGAAGCTATGTGCCTTTTTGTGATAGGCCACTCCCATTGCCATGCCCCCTTTTAGCCAATTGGTATGAGCATGAACACACACCTTCACACACACACACACACACACACACACATCCTTGACCTTGACACAGAATAGGATGAATTGAATGAGCGAAATCTGAAACTGTCGCCTAAACAGCTGCAAGTGAGTACTGAAGGCCTGGGCACTGAAAGAAATTTGGGGTGGCTAATGTGAAATTGCCTGCTACAGCTGTAACATGTTTAAATTATCACGTCTGTTTATACAGTTTAATAAAAATACTATAAGTTTGCTTGTATCACATTTTTCATTTTATATTCAGTTTTCCTTGCTGTGTCCCATAGGCTGAAAATGAATCATTTTCCCCACAGCGATCATTATAAATTCATATTTTCTTATGGTGACAGTCTGCAGGTTTTCACTTCAACTAAGTACAACAAGAATGTAATTAACTGAGTAATTCTTCCCCAGGTTGTAGATGTAGTGATCCGCTGTAGCACCTTTTACTATGACTGTACTGGACATGTGGTAAATAGATCCAACAAACATGGCTTTCCAGTATGCCTACATGTGCAACATGTGCCAGTGTGTTTGTTGTGTGCAGTCTAGTGGTCTTCACTTAAGTCCTCAGATCAAGGTGACATGTTTTGTGACCCCTTCCTCTTACCACAGGAACAAGGGGGTGGGGAGTTAATGAAGGCAGCAAATTAAAAGCTACACTGTTGGTGAAGCTGTGATGGCAACTGCCCTGTCAGAAAGTACAAAGAACCCACTAAGAACAGGCCTTAATTAAACACCAGTCTCATTTCATCACCCAAATTGATTTAAATTGGTTATTTAGTGTGAGCAGGAGTGGGAGTGTATGCAGGGGTTATGTGTAGTGTGTGTGTGTGTGTGTGTGTGTGTGTGTGTGTGCGCGCATGTACGTGTATGTGTATGTGTAAGTGTGTATGATAAAGAAAAAGAATATGCCACTTTCAGTCTACATGCCAGTGTGGATGACTATTTTTGTGTGCGTGTGCATACGTGTGGAGTAGACTCAAAGGGATTCCTCAGTGGCGTCTCTGTCTCATAAATCCATGACCTCAGCCCAGCACTAGCTAAGACTGCAGCTCTCCATCACTCAGCCATGGATGTGTGTGTGTGGGGGGGGATCAATATGTTCCTTTATATGTGTATGCATGAGAGTCCTCTTTTGTACAGAAGCCCAAAAGCCAGCTCCCTCCCCAGTTTGATGATATTTCTGCTAAATTTTCAGTTCTCTTAAATCACAGTAATTGCAGTGAGGCAGTTCTGTGCTGGTTTTCCTAAAGAGAGCTGTGGTTGCTCTAAAAACATGCTCATTGACCTGTCTCTACCACTTCCACACTGCTAAATGATAAAAGCTCTTGACGGATGAAATCAACATGATGAAAGTCTATACTGTGTGTTTATTCATTCATAGATCACTGTGGCTCAAAGTTTGATTGTCCAAACAATATATTGCAAAACTCTAATACATGGTCCAAGCGAGTGATTCTCTATCATGTAACATGGGTTGCCATGTTTTATGCACCTTGGGTTTTGGCCAGTTTAAGAAGGAAAACAAAATTTTTGTTTATATTGCAGCAGGGTAAGAAAGAATAATGTTATAAAGCCTGATAAAGAACCTATGACCTATATTGATATATGAACCTATATTGTGATCACAGAGAGCTTTTAACCATGTCTGACCTGCTGCCTGTCATCCAACCCTATCTTCATCATTTACGGGAGGAGGAAAAGAGGGGTTTGGCAAGAGTCAGCACAAGACCAGGAAAAAGAAAAAAACTTCCATCTGCTGATGCCAAATTACAGAGGGAGAAAATTGAAAGCTCCACAGCGTAGAGGAGGCACTAAATTTGGATCCCTTTGCCTTTTCAATTCAGTTTAACAAAGAGTAACAAAATTATAAAAACACACTTAAAAAAAGTGAACAGTGGGTGATGGTGTGTGTGTGTGGGGTGCTCTAATGTATATAATGTGGGATGGGTTGATTGAGCTTAGTGACCCATTCATATACACTGCTGGACAACAACTGTGTTGGTTTTGGATCCATGATTTTGTCTCCTAAGTGGAGCACATACTGGATTGGACTGCGGCAACTTAGCTACAAACAGACAACTGTGTGTGTTTAGAGAATGTGGTGTGTATATGCATGTGCATGTGCATGTCCTGTCATGATATCATATGACTGCAGTGTGTCTGTGTATTCTAGAGTTTAAATATGGGTAAATGATGCCTGATGAGACCCAAGAGGTTGCAGTGCGTTATTTATACTGTGTAAGCAGGTGTATGTGTGTGTGGATGGGACAGGGTGTGTGTGAGCACTTTACAGGTAAATATTAATGTGTTTCAGTTTTGAGCCCTACTCTCTATTATATTCACCTGAATTTATTTGATCACCCTCTCAACTCACCCATCCATAATCTCTATGAGCAACAAAAAATGGATGGTGTGGGTGATTTTAGAGGATTTATTCATGTTGCACTGAAG